>JALMQS010000099.1:24418077-24527390 GCA_024734495.1 Forficula auricularia
ATTATACAGATAGTAATATAAGGTATAATAGGTTTAGTTCTATTTGAAATACATATTTTTTGTATTTGCATTTCAAACACTTTAAGTATTTTGTAAATGTTATTTTAAATATATTGATTTAAATTTTGTATTATTTCAAATAAATAAGAAAACAAATCTTTTGAATACTTGAAATAAATTTTGTAATAGACATCTCTGATTTTACTTAAATATGAATTAAAATGCAATCTTTCTGTTAATAATCAAAATAGTTGCCTAAATTGAGGCGTTCTCCTAATGTGCTCTGCCCCTTAACGGACATAATTTGATTTAAGGCTTTTGTGTTCGGAATTTACAAAGTATTAAATGAACACCAAGTAGGAGACTAGGATTTTTCAAGAAAAAAGGCGAACAATTGCATAAAAATATTTTGTTTTTAATATATAATTAATTATAAGTAAAAACTATTATGATAAAGTCATTCATTTATTGATTATTTTTATAAATTCTAATCTTTTTAATTAGAGATTAAACATCAAATAAAAAAAGCATATTTCATTTAAGATTAGAGAGCGTCCAAAAATTACGTCACACAGTAAAGGTGGAAGAGGCCATTCAATATTTGTGACATAATCTGACAGGGGGTCCCACACGCGGATCTTAAAAATATTTATACGTCACAAAAGTCAAATTAAAATTTTTTAAAAATATTCAAATATATTTTTACTTTCACATTTATATTCAAAGAATATAATGTGAAAGAATTGCGATGGCCTGTCTAGGTTCTGAATCTTTGAGAGCTTGTATCTCAGAGTTGAAAAAAGTTAATTTAATTTTGTAACGTCTCGGGGAAGGAATCGATGCCATTAATAGTTGGAAATCAAATTTGGGACATAAAACCGAATATTGTGGTCCACAGAGGCCAAAAAGGGGCCAAAAATCCATTGGTCACTGCGTACGTATGTATGAACCTATGTATCACCCCCTGCGTTTCGTAACCATAACTCTCAGAGCTACTAAATTTGAAAATTAAGCTCGATAGACTAGAAGGAGTACAACAAGTTTTTGGTTAATATCGGAAAAACGAAAGTGGACATTTACATGAAAGATTTTCCGTTTTTTTTTTCATTTTCTCAAAAACGGCTCTAAGGTTTTTTTTTTTTAATTAATGTATTTATCAAGTGTCATGAGTTATTAGTTGTGTCAAATTTTGAATCCGATTGAAATAAAAGAAGAGTGTCGCGGAGCACTAATAAATCATGACACTTGATAAATACACTAATTTTTAAAAAATTGTTAGAGTCGTTTTTGAGAAAATCAAAAAAAAGAAACAAAGGATGGGGGGTGTGAATTAGTAGTGTCGCGATGATTTCAAATAAATGGAAATGTGAAAGTCGTGTGGTGAACACACCAGTTGATTTTGATTTCAGGTTATTATTTTTCCAACCTGAAAATGTTGGTAAAATAAATCTAGACAAAAAATTGTAAGCAACCAATGGCCTCGCCTAGCTCTTACGCAGCTTTCATTCTTCTCTGGTCAATTTGCTGCCTAAATACAGGCGCACCAACGCTCATAAATCAAGTTTAAATTCAGTTTACACTTTGACGATTTTAATTTGTACAGTTATTTATTTCTATTCTATAATTCAATATTTTTCTTATAGATTAGAAAAAAATTGATTTATTTTTAGCAAAAATATTTAAATATTTTTTCCAAATAAATAAACCCTTGTTCTTATAATTACGGATTCATTCCCTGGAGAATAATAGTAATAGTGAATAATGTGTTAAATGATATTAATAAAAATAAAGTTAAACTTTAAAATATATTAAATCCCTTTAGTTGAGTTCAATTTATTAAAAAAAATTTCTACAATTATTAAATTATAGGCTATAAAAGTGATAGTGTGACATCAGAATAGAGAGGGGCCTCAACTGAAAATGTAAGAGAATATCGCAGAGGGGGTGGGGGTCAGAAAATCTTAAATTTGTGTGACGTAATTTATGGACGGTGCCTAATTTGATTTAACAGGCGAACCAATTTTACTTTAAATAATAAATTTGATTTATTTTTACTTATTGTACAAAGAGCACAGGCCGAAACAATGATTAGGTTTAGTAACATCAAACGATCTGTATACAGAGAGCAAATTACTTTCTTGATATCTCTTTTCAATTTGATGATCAATTGAATGGTTTTATAACGAAAAGTGTGAGAGAGTGTCTAAATTAAATTAAACAAAAAACAAAATAAACTGCAACGGATCGTTGCTAAACTTTATCCAAATTCATTTGAAATATTAATATGTTTATTCCTTTATATAAATCAGATATCACTTGCAATTTGCAGTTCATGTTGACTTTAATTCAAAAATAATGATCGATTCTCATTTAACAGTCGAGGAATAACAATTCTAGATTGGATTTTTGACATCTCGGTTATTATTGATAATCATTTCTTAAGACATGGAGGAATCGACTTAAAATAAAAAATGGAGATTGATTCTCATCTAATACTTGAGGAATAATAATTCTACCTCAGATTTTTGACCCTTCGATTATTATTGATAACCATTGCTGAAGACATGGTGGAATCGACCTAAAATCAAAAATAACGATCGATTCTTATCTAATACTAGAGGAATAACCTTATTGCATTCCATTTTTTCAAGCTTGAGTTGTTTACCAAAAAAGAATTTAGTCTTTTTGATTTTAAGTCGATTCTTCCACGTTTTCAGTAGAGGTTGCCATTAATAGTCAAAACATCAAAAATGGAATGCAATAAGATTATTCCTCTAGTATTAGATAAGAATCGATCGTTATTTTTGATCTTAAGTCGATTCCTCCATGTCTTCAGCAATGGTTACCAATAATAATCGAAGGGTCAAAAATTTGAGGTAGTATTATTATTCCTCAAGTATTAGATGAGAATCAATCGCTATTTTTGATTTTAAGTCGATTCCTCCATGTCGTCAGCAATAGTAACGGATAAGAAAACAACGCGGTTGCTATGGTTACTTATAAAATTTCCTCACAAATTTTTACCATTTCACAGCGAGAAGCCTGACCATTCTTACTTAAGTTAGGTTAAATGAGCTATATTAAAACGATCAAATGAATAAATTTTAAAGAATTTAAAATTAAAAAAAAGTTCTATTTTACTATAGAGTAAAATACTTTAAAATGTGATTTTACTAAAAACTTTATTTAACCTTTTTTGTGGTCCCCAAGGTACTTAATTAGGATATTAAATTTCATCAAAATTGGTTAAGTCATTTTCAAGATATTTAGAAAAACTAAAAAAGTACTGAAATAAAATACTAATGTTTGTGAACCGATAAGTACCAAAAACTAATCAGCGCTTCATTTTGTTAAACTAATTGTAGGTTTTCAATTTCATTTCAATCAGCGCAAAGGTGTGGAAAAAATCGTGGACGAAAAAAACGATAACACACACACACACACACACACTCATACATACATACATACATACATACATACATACATACATACATACATACATACATACATACATACATACAGTCATTGCATTAAATGCGGAACTGAAGGACATCGGGCTAGTGAATGCTCGAGGGAGCCAAATTATGTACTTTGTCTGGATGATGAGACAGGTGGTAACAAGCAGCACATAGTGGGGGTAAATGCCCGATCTACCAAAGTGCTCTCAAGTAGCTAAAATGAAAAGAAGATGAGGTGTTACAAACTAAATCAGAATTTTCATTTTCAGAAGCTGCACAAGATTTGTTATCACAATCGGTGCGTGAGATGAATATAGATGTTGCCATTTTGAGCGAGCACTATAGAGGTCGTGATGACCAGGTATGGGCTGCTGATTCTGAGGAGTGTGGCTGCAGTGTGGGCATGTGGCATACTCCCTATCCAGGAAAGGCTAGATGACGAGGCGGGCGAATGGTTTTGTGGGTTAGGAATAAATAATACCTATATATACAGTGTCTATGCCTCACCAACATGCCAATAGACGAGTTTGAGCAGTTGTTGGACCAGTTGATCATGGATATCCGTGGGAAAAATCCCATCATTATTGCTGGAGACTTTAATGCCTGGGCTGTAGAGTGGGGAAGCACACTAACTAACAAACGGGGCAGGTTGGTGTTAGAGGCCTTTTCACCGATGAATCTAGTCCTGATGAACACCGGCAACACGACTACATTTCGAGGGGGAGCTGGATGCTCGATAGTTGATCTGACCTTCGTGAGCCGAGGCTTAATATCCGCGGGAGTTTCGTGGGAGGTCAGTGAGCACTATACTCAAAGCGACCATCAAGCTATCTTATGTGTGCTACAGGGGCATAAGAAGAAACAAACGCCTACAAATATGAATAGATGGAGGGCTAAGGCATTTGAGAAAGAAACTTTTATTGAGTCGCTAGATGATGATGAGGTGGTGGGCACATCAGATACGAAAGTTAATAAAATAATGAATAGAGTGGCAGTGGCTTGTGATGCGGCTATGCCTAAGAGACTAGGGAATAAATCTCGACAACCGGTTTACTGGTGGAACTCTGAGATCTCAGAGAAGCGCAAACAATGTCTTCGAGCTCGGCGACTGTGTCAGCGAGCCAGAGGCAGAAGTACGTATGAGACTCTCAGAGAGAGCTACACTGAAGCCCGAAGAGCCTTAAAGTTGACTATTAAAACCAGCAAAAGACGGTGTGCTGAAGAATTGTGTGGAGAAGTGGATCGAGACCCTTGGGGGAGACCCTATAAGTTGGTCATGGATAAACTTAAAAGTGTCTACAGGACACCTATTACTTGCCAAGATTTGTTGCGCAGGATAGTTGCCGACCTATTCCCTCTCCAGCCAGATGATGGCCTGGTTGAGATAGAGTGTGACGCGAGCTGTATACCACCGGTGACTAGAGAAGAACTATTTAGAGCATGTCGGAGATTGGGAGACAGCAAGGCGCCGGGTCCGGACGGTATTCCGAACATAGCTCTGAAGACTGCTATCCGGGCTTATCCCGAGATGTTCATGGACATGTACAACTCGTGCCTTAGAGAGGGTGTGTTTCCCAAATGTTGGAAAGAACAACGATTGGTGCTCATTCCTAAAGGGGGGAGGCCACCTAATGAGTCATCGTCATATCGTCCGCTGTGTATGTTAGACTCAGCGGGGAAAATATTCGAACGAATCATTTGCGATAGATTGGATGAAGCAGTAGAACAGGCTGGAGGACTGGCGGAACACCAGTATGGTTTTAGAAGGGGACGCTCAACGATTGATGCTGCCTCCTTGGTGATTGATGCAGCCCGGGAAGCAATCGCAGGCAAGAGATGGAAGGGGGGTCTAAAAGATATTGCTTAATTGTTACACTAGACATTAAAAATGCTTTTAACTCAGCTGGGTGGCGATTTATTAGGGAATCATTAGTGAGATTGAGTGTTCCAGCATATATCAGAAAGATCGTGAATTCGTACCTCAACAGCAGAATACTTAAATATGCTACTGAGGATGGACCTAGAATATATGAGGTGACTGGAGGGGTTCCACAGGGTTCTGTGTTGGGTCCTATTTTGTGGAATATAATGTATGATGGCGTCCTCAGATTAAATATACCTGAGAATGTCCAAGTGATAGGTTTCGCTGATGACATCGCGGTGGTTGTGGTGGCAAAGTATACTGAAGAGATCGTACAAGCCTGCAATGAGACTATAGACATCATTCAGCGGTGGCTTGTGAGTGTCAACCTACATTTGGCCGAACACAAGACAGAAGCAGTACTAGTGACGAGCAGAAAGAAAAAAGAAAAAGTTACTATAAGAGTAGGAAGTTGTGAAGTCGAATCAGGAGATGTCGTCAAATATCTAGGCATCTTGATAGATTCAAGACTCACCTTTAAAGAACATCTGTCGTATGCCAGTAACAAAGCGGCAAGAATAAATTTGGCTCTTTCTAGAATAATGCCAAACTGGGGAGAATCGAGGTCCAGTCGGAGATTTCTGTTGGCTGGAGTGATAAAATCCGTGATGCTGTATGGGGCGCCAATCTGGGCTGAAGCGCTCAATATCAACAGTTATAGGCGGATGCTGGCTTCGGTTTATCGCTTGAGTGCTTTGAGGGTAATTTCTGCGTACCGTACGGTGTCCGATGATGCGGCTTGCGTGATAGCAGGAATGATGCCGGTAGACATTGTAGCTAGGGAACGCCAGAAGCTGTACCGCTGTGATATAGGACAGGCCACAAATGTGAAAGCCGACTCTATGCTAGAGTGGCAACTGCGTTGGGACCAGTCAGAGAAGGGAAGATGGACATACCGGGTCATCCGTGACATTGTGAGGTGGATGGGAAGAAATCATGGAGACGTTGATTACTTCCTCACACAGTTTTTGTCTGGGCACGGGTGCTTTAGGTCATATCTCCACCGCTTTAAGCTGATAGATTCACCTGTTTGCCCGACT
The DNA here is from genome assembly GCA_024734495.1 of Forficula auricularia. Taxonomy (NCBI): domain Eukaryota; kingdom Metazoa; phylum Arthropoda; class Insecta; order Dermaptera; family Forficulidae; genus Forficula; species Forficula auricularia. The sequence continues at coordinate 24,424,497 of JALMQS010000099.1, forward strand.
TGTGATTTGGAGGAGGAAAACGTCGAACACGTTTTCTTCCAGTGTCCTCGCTTTTCTAGCGAACGCGAAGAGCTGCGTCAACAGTTTGATGAAGTCCCGACGCCGGAAACGATAGTAGGGCTTATGCTAGAATCTCAAGATAACTGGAAATTAGTTGCTAGCATCACAGCTAAGATTATGAAGGAACTGAGGAGGATAGAGTCCCAAACTCGACCATTGGAGTAGGAGCTGGTTATAACAGCTAAGGCCTCTCCCCACGATGTAATGCCTGACGGCGGTCCCGTGGGGAGCAAACAAGGCTGAAGAGGGTGGTAGGGTTTAGTGCGGTAAGAGTCCCACACTGCCCTGTAGTACGGGCTACAGGTGCGTCTTTTGGAAGATTCCCCCATCCACAGAAACAAAAAAAAAAAAAAAAAAGACATAATGTATATTTATGAAACTTGGTTGGCAAGCTTGCCAACCTCTGATGAAAAGCTTTTGAGTGATTTTAATATCGTTCAGCTCAGATACAACTAAAAGAAGAAATCTGGGGAAGAGCTAGGCGGGGGTATAGTGTACATCTATCAAAAATTCCAAATGTTGAAATCGTTAACAAGTGTAAATTTGTGTCTTTTTTTAAGAATTGAGACATGTGAATTTTAATTGTATTCTGGGTACACTTTATTCTCTCCGAGTAAAGTGCAGCTACTTTTGTAGGTGTTGTTTTATTATTGTATTTTTATTTTTTATTAAATTTTTTCAAAATTGTAATAGTCAGACGGGCTTCAAACAATAAATTATTATCTATTATCTATATTTAATTACGGTTAGTTTGCCATAAGAGACGGTTTGTCGTTCCCGTTACTCATCCTATGAGCCCTTCCCTTGGGGGAGAGTTTCTGACCCCCTCCCCGTATTCTATTTTTTCAAAATTGTAATGGCCAAACTGGCTTCAAACAATAAATTATTATCTGTTATCTATATTTAATTACGGTTAGTTTGCCACATAAGAGACGGTTTGCCGTTCGCCAAGTTTCTCATCCTATGAGGCCACTTCCCTTATGGGGGGGGGGTTCTGACCCCACTCCCCCGTATTCTATTTTTTCAAAATTGTAATGGCCAAACGGGCTTCAAACAATAAATTATTATCTATTATCTATATTTAACTGCTTTGTTAGTTTGCCATAAGAGACGGTTGTACGTTCCCGCTACTCATCCTATGAGCTCCTTCCCTATAGTTTGACGTCTCCTGTGGCTACGCCTCTGTTTTTTGTGCATATTAATAAAACTGGAATAAATAGAAATTTCTAAATCGAAAATATATTAAAAATTTTATATAACTTCAAATTTAAAGAAAAAATTCGTTTCTGAAATGAATTTTCGAATTTAATTTTTCTAAAAATCTACAGAGCTAGTAAATAATTAATTAAATAATCTTCATGTTGTTATATTTAATTTAATTTTTTTAATTTAGCGGTCTTGTTTGATAAAATGCATTGATTGGTTGCATTTCCCTAGTGGGAAAAGTCGCATTCTGATTGGCTGTTCACATCATTGGCGCATTTGAATTCTAATTCAAAGTTCAACCGACTTTTGTGATATTTTGAAAATTCAGCTGGAATTTCTATTCAGGTGAATCCATTTTTATAACAGGAGACAAACCAATAAATAAAAGTGCCATTTTGAGAAAATATTATACATAAACAAGATTGTTTCTTTTTTTTTTAACATTGTGATTTTTCTGAGGTATGTCAAAATATTTTTATTCTTTATTTGATAATAATAATAATAATATTAGTAGTAGACCATCTTTCTTTTTTTATTTAACCGCTCTCTGAGAACCTTTGTTCTTTTATTATTAAAGATTGATTACAAAAATGTCCTCTGGAATACCAGACGATGTGTTTTATGGAAAACCAACGTCAAGACAAATTGAATTAAAAAAGAAATTGGAGGAAATTTCAAGTTTATCGCCGGTTTCGTATGATTTGCCATATCGGCTGAAACGACCGTTTAATGGACCGTCAAAATGCTGGAAAATCTTCCGGAAACAAGATCAAGCTCTTCTCTTTCAACAAAATTCTTTTTATCCGCTAATGCCAATTGCTTTTCAACATAATCTAGGCGAACGATTATTTCTCGTCGCTCATCCGGCAATTTTTTGGTTTTACGATTCAAAACGTAAAACCCCAAATCGTGCCTCGTATGAAGTGATTTGTGAAAATTCAGTATGTAAATTATATTTTGATTTAGAATTTGACCAAAAAATCAATCCAAATTCAAACGGAATTGAAATGACAGAAATTTTCATTCAAATTGTCAATTCTTTTCTAAATGACAAATTTCATCTTTCTGTCATCAAAGAATATGTTTTAAATCTCGATTCATCGACAGATATGAAATTTAGTAAACATTTAATATATCAAATTCCTGGAATACTTTTTAAAAATAATTATCATGTTGGATATTTTGTTAAAGAAATATGTAATGAATTGAATAATTTCTATCGATCATCCAAAGATAATGATCGTTTTTGTAATATCAATAGAAAAGAAATTGACAAACTTTTTATTAATGATAAAAAAAATAATAAAATATTATTTTGCGATCAAGGGGTCTACACAAAAAACAGACATTTTCGATTATATGGATCATCGAAATTGGGAAAAAATGCGCCTTTAATATTAGCCAAGGATAATTATTTCAAAAACCCATCACAACCGAAAATTCCTTTCGAAGAGGCAATATTTATTAATTCTCTAATCACTTTTGTTGAAAATAAAGATCAAAAAATTATTGAAGTCGCTAATATTCTACCAAAAAAAATATATTCAAAATCGGATCCCATATCATCATCAAATACTTTTTTCGAATCTTCTCCATTTCCAATAATTGACAAATATATACAAAAACTAATTGAAAATGGAAAAATCTACAGGTGGTATTTTTTTTCAAGCCAAAAAATCTTAGTTTATGATATTGTAGGATATAGATTTTGTGGAAACATTGGTCGCCAACATAAAAGCAATAATATTAAATATATTGTTAATATTAACGAAGGAGTATATTATCAAAAGTGTTATGATTCCGATTGTGCTGCATATCGCTCAGCTAATTTTCCTCTTCCTAATGAAGTGACATTTTTTTTTGAGGATGATTCTTGGCTCAATGAAACTTTGGATGGTTCTCAAATACATTTGGGTTTATTTGAAGTCACAGAAACATCTGATTTTGATAATTTATTAAATAAAGAAAACCAAGAATCGGGTATCCTGGAAAAGGATTTAATGGAAATCGCGGATGTGTTAGAGACAATTGATCAAATGGAGATCACTCCTAGCACTTCTCAATAAATCATAAGTTTCCTGTATTTGATTCGATCGCGAATCGAATGCAGGTGATTTCTCGTCAAATATTAAGTGAAAATAAACTGCGATTTTTTAAAAACCGACTTTTCGGAGGATCCTCTGCCTTCTCCATGGCTTGAAAAGGGTTAATAAAGGAAACATACAGGATACTTGCTTCTCTCTTATATGTTTCATTCGTTGGCCCTCTTTCAAATCACGCAGGGTTTCTTACGCAAAAGTGACTCCTCCAAATTTATAATTTTCTCATTAATATATTAAAGAATAATTAACACATTAACAAGAATTGTTTTGATCACGCTTTTTAAAGCAAGATATATATCGCGAGACTACTGCTGGTTGAAGCTATTGGAGTCTCTGAGTCTAGTCTGGACCAGAGAATGAAAAAGATATGATCCATTTATCTATAATCCAATCATCATTATTGCGTTTTAGCCCGCATGACACTTGGATTGATCACGAGTGTCATGCGGGCTAAACGCAAAATGACGTTGGATTATAGCTAAAATGGATCATATCTTTTTCATTCTCTCTTGGTCCAGACTTCGAGACTCAGCACACTCCAATAGCTTCAACCAGCAGTAGTCTCGCGATATAGATCTTGTTTAAAAGCGTTGATCAAAACAATTCTCGTTAGTGTATCAATTATTCTTTAATATATTAATGAGAAAATTATAAATTTATTTAACTTCATTATTTCAAGTTAGAAATATATAAGTTCAGATATTATTTTCACTTAATATTTGACAAAAATCACCTGCATTCGATTCGCGATTGAATCAAATTTAGAAAACATACGATTATATATTTCTAACTGGAATAATGAAGTTAAATAATTTTATAGAGTATTTTAGTGTTTAAAAAGATAAATTATAGACTAATTTTATAATTTCTCATCAATATATCAAGAATAATTAACATATTAACGAGAATTGTTTTTGATCGCGTTTTTAAACAAGATATATATATATATATATCGCGAGACTACTCCTGGTTGAAGCTATTGGATCTGCTGGATCAAGCCTGGACCAAGAGATCACATCTTTTCATTCCTCTTGGCCCAGACTTAAGATTCAGCAGACTCCATACTTAACCAGACGTAAGTTCGCGATATATATCTTGTTTAAAAAAACCCAATCAAAAACAATTCTCGTTAATATGTTAATTATTCTTTGATATATTGATGAGAAAATTATAAAATTTGTTTTTTTGTCAACTTTCCAAGAACGTACCTTTTATTTCTATTTCTATCAAATAATATGCATGTATATATTTCTCTATATTCTATAAATATATGTTATTCCATGAACTATAAGTTTGTGTATGTAAGAGATTTATTAAAAAGATATAATTTTAAAATTAAATGTTTACTTTAATCCCTCTATATATAATCCGATTCCTTTCAAAAGCTACATATCAAAGAAATTCATCATCATAAATTTATACAGTAGAATTTATTACATTGCCAATTTTTGTGTTCCAAAAGATTGTGATTATTATTGACAGGTGAACAATGAATAGAACCTTTAAAGTTATAATTAATTAATCTATTAACTTTTTTTTTTTAGTTTTTTTCTACGACTCCATTTACAGAACATTCAATCAATTTCCAAAATTGCAAATTTCTGCTTCACTATCGATGGCAAATTCTTCTACTATAATTATCCATCTATAATTAACAAACAAGGAACTTAAATTGAAAGATTTTGTTTTGCCGAGAGTAGAAGAGTTGTTGATTCATAAATCATTGAGATTGCCCTCTTGCTTGATTCCAATATACATATACATATATATACAGTGTGTCAATTTGAAAACTCTCCCACCCCTAGTATCGCTAAACTGGGAAATTATTTCAAAAATCGCTGAGACACGTCAAATTTGTATTCGAGGGGGAAGACTTTTGACGTATAAATTAAATCACCCCCAGAGCCACCCCCCAAAAAATCTTAAATGGGAAAGGGGGTCGAGTCACTTTGAAGGGCTTTTTATTCTCTACATTTTGGTGTGCAATTTTTTAAATTTGAGTCCAGCGTTGCCAAATTAGGCGACCTTGAATATTGCAAAATTGAATTTGTGTGATATGTACATTAAACTTATAAATTCTCATTAAAACAGGTTTTGAAGGTGGTACATTGTTTTAATAAATCAATTTTTACAGATAAAGTAGCATCAGACCTGGTAGATTAACGTAAACCACAAACAAATTAGTTTTTATTCTTATACATTTATTTTGCAAATGATTAACAAAACAAAATTGGAAACGACAAAAATGGTCAAGTAGTGTAATCGTGCATGAAAAAAGTGTTTTGCTTCTTTTTTTCGAAATATCTCAAAAATGGCTAAAACTATTTTGATTTAAAAAATTGGGCGAAACCATGGCATTTCGGTCTACAAAAAAGCCCCAATAAGTAAACATGGAAAAAATTATATTTTTCGAGATAATAATTGTTTTGTCAAAATGTCTGTTAGTCTGGTTGTCAGTTAGTTAGTCTGTGCGTTGCCAAATTTTGTGGACGAGCTAGTCTCAAAACTAGTGTGAATATCGGAAACCAAATTTCACGCCTAGTTTTGGTCCATTGAGATTAAGAGCTGATTAGATTTTGGTGCATATCGACCCGAAATTAAGGGGGGTGGAGGGGTGGTTAAAAATTAAAAATCTAGGCCATTTGAGCAAACTCAACCAAATTTTGTATACATAATCAGTGGGACACCAGGAGTCTAAAAATGCAAAAACTAATCCCCCTCTTACATGATTATAAATAATTTTATTAAATATAAGTGAGGGGCCAGGTTGTATGTTAAAGTCAAGTGGATGGCCACATCAGAACACGTCAGCTTATTTATGTTTACTTTAGTTTTGGTGTTTTCAATTTTGTTTTGTTAATCATTTGAAAAATAAATATATAAGAATAAAAACGTGTTCTAATTTGTTTGTGGCTTACGTTAATCTAGTAGGTACTTTATCTGTAAAAATTGATTTACTAAAACAACGTACCACCGTCAAAACCTGTTTTAATGAGAATTTATAAGTTTAATGTATCACACAAATAATTACAAAAATTCAATTTTGCAGTATTCAAAGACGCCTAACTTGGCAACGCAGCACTCAAATTTAAAAAATGGCACACCAAAATGTAGAGAATAAAAAGCCCTTCAAAATGATGTCTCACTCGACCCCCTTTCCCATTTAAGATTTTTTGGGGGCGGCTCTGGGGGTAGAAGGGTGAAGGGGCGATCTAATTTATACGTCAAAATTCTTCCCCTCGAATACAAATTTGACGTGTCTCAGCGATTTTTGAAATAATTTGCCAGTTTAGCGATACTAGGGGTGGGAAGTTTTCAAATTGACACACTGTATATATATATATGTATTTTATTTGTTAGAGACTATAGTTTCAAAAGACTTCATCATCAATCTTTTTAATTAAAATATTTTATCTGTTTTTTCTAATTAAAAAAGACTGATGATGAAGGTCAAACCTTGACAAATAAAATACATACTCGTATATGTTATACATTTGTATTTGTTTATTTGCATCAAGTAGAGAACAAGCTCATTGATTTCTCTTTAAGAAACAAGTAACTGGAACCCCGCTTTTTCCTGACCCATATAATCTTCAATCCTTCAAGAACAGGGTGCATAGACAAGTCTCTACCCTTTCGCTTCAACACTTTCTCCTTCTCTTCGGTATTGCAAGGGTTCTTTCAAGCTCTATAGGGGTTGCATCTTCTTGGTGCCCCCTTCTGCATGCAATTATATAAAAAATATTCTAATTTCCTCATGGGGTTACCAAACCCGAAAGAATTATCCCCTTTGAATTGTTCACCTCTATTGATAACGACCACAGAAATATATTTCTAAAAAATAATAATTAATATTTTATGGTTATTTTATAAAAATAGTGAAAACCAACAAAATTTGATATCAATTAATAAAGTAAAGGGAATGTAGTTTCACAGTGAATGAAATAAAACTCAGAGTTTGTATAAACCTCTTTGAGTTTTATTTCATTTACTGTGAAACTACACTCCCTTTACTTTATTAGTGATATCATGTTTCACCTAAAACCTACACCACTTTCCCCGAGGGAGTGAACCGCGATTGGAATTAGGTGTACACCGTCTTTGGATTATTTGGAATTCATTAGATAATCTATTGTCTTCTACTTGGAAATGGAAATGGAAGTAGGTGTACACGATTTTAGGTCGCGGTTCACTCCTCGACTTTCCTAAGTAAAATTTGATATCGTTTATATTCATACAACATAATTCTAATTTTCAGTTTACCATCATCATGATGAATTCAGATGAAAATCAACCCCCTATAACACCGAATTTGATTAAATCTCCAAATTCACGAAACAAAATCTCAATTAAAATGTCCTCACGATCATGTTTAGTTCTAAAAGAACATAATCAACAACAACCAAAGATATCGCGGAGAGAATTTGAACTTGTTCTGGTAAGTAAAAAATATCTAAATTACATTTTTCACTCAGATAAGTGATATAATCTAATCAATTAAGAGATAAAGAGAGAACTAATATTATTTTTATCCTACAATCAATCAAATTCCAATGAGAGAATAAAAGAAATTAATTTAAAAAGTTTAAACTTTCTATTTAAGAATCAAGTTAACTTTTTTGAAGGGTGATTGCTTACCACTCTGTATTCTCTAGGTCCAATACTCATAAGTTAAAACTTGACTTTTAATAGGGATATTATAAATAAGATCCTATAACTGGCATTTAGCCAGGGGATTCCCTTCCGGCAGACCCTACGAAATAGACAGCGTGTGTGGGTGTTAGCAACTCTTAAATGTTTCTTGTGGGACTTTCCTATAATAAGACATTTGTAAATATAATTGACAGGTAAAACATATGAAATATTACTTGAGAAAAAGAGGCGTTGCCAAAAAGGGGTTGAAAATTGAAATATAGTCGAACTGAATGATCTTAAGGTAGTTGTTTCGCGACAATACTTACTAGCAAAAAGTTAATGCCCGAGTATATAGAACAGACAATAACGATTCATAGTTCATAAGCCCAAAACTTTTTGCTGTTTATGTACCGATTCTAGTCAATCCTGTTTTTATATTAAAATGACAGATAAAGTACATTTTAAAAGTTTCTATGAAAATCGTTTTGTTATTTTTTAACAAATGTAATCAACGCCTACGTTACACCTTATGAAAATTATAATTTTGAAAAAATCTAGCCCATGCTCGCTTTATACATCTTTCGCTGGTTAAATAAATGCGCTGTTGCCAAATTGTTTTTAGTGTACATTTTTTTATACATTTTTCATTATTTATTCATTATTATCTCAGAAACTGTGTTGTAACTATGAATCAAGGAGGTCAGATAGGCTAGGCGGTAGCGTGACAGCGAGCTAACCAGGGGACCCGGGTTCGAATCCGACTCGAGGCATCCAGCTAAAATCTGACCCCCGGGGGTAGAGACAAATTAAAAAAAAATATATAACTAGTATCGTAATTAGGCTTATGGCTAGAAAGGCCGAAAATCCAAAAAAAAAACTATGAATCAAAATTGTTTTAAAATATGTATTGGTTATTGTTTAATGTTGGTTTAGATTTTTATAAAAATGGTAAGAAGGGTTTCTTAATTATAATTAAATATGTATGTAAACTTTCCGATATCCCGTATAGTGCAATGTATAAGAGTCTGAAAAAATCTATTTTTGAAATTTAATATCTCCGGAACTATATTGTTCATAAATTTCGTTTTGCCACCAATGGATGCAGAAGTATTTAAATAATAATCTGTCTAAATTTCAAAAAAATCCTAAGAAAACCCATTTGGCGGAACAATTACCTTAAGTGATTTTTGCAAAGTAGAAATCAACTCAGTGTCCAAGGTTTTCTTTTTTTAGGGAGAAGGGTTATCTCTTTTACCAGAATTAAATTTTAATCAATAAATATTATAAATTTAGTCACCTGCAGTGAATTGGATACAACAATAACTCATTTAAAACATCAATGTAAGACTGACTAGTGGACTACCCCATCTAATAGTTAAGGGCCTCATAAGGTCAGAATTCCATCATCCTCATAAGGTCAGAATTCCATCACCAGTGTACTACGGGATTTACTTAATTAAATTAATCATAATCTAACTATTAACAACAACACAATAAAGTGTAAGAAGTAATAAATCCCCAAGGGGCCTAAAAATTTACTGAGATACACACACTTGTAAATGTGAATCTGTACACTTGAAAGCAGAATTAGTGGTTGCAATGTTTATTTTGAATTTCATTCTTTCCCATTGATAAAGGGAGAATTTCTCCCGAAATATTTGGTATTCTAATAAACGTTTGAAAATTTCACGACACATTCATTTTGATAAAATATTTGTATTTATTTATTATATTACTTATATACTCAAAACAATCGATAATTTTTTTCACTAATCTGAATTTCTTTTAAGAGTTTTTCTATATAAAAAAAAAACATTTAAAGATTTATTAATGTTAGGTCTATGAATCCCCAAAATGTTTAAAAAATAACATTAGAACTTCTTTGCAAAAACTTAATCTTTCGGTGGGTGATGCTTGAGTACATGCCTATACATGCTGTGCATGCACAAAGACGATAAAGACATCTACTAATTACAATAGATTTGTAATTTTACTAAAAGAGAAACTAAAACAACGAATAATATGATAATTTTTTAATGAAAGTGTGCTTATTTTTATCCCAGCCCTCTAGCTAAAAACGCTGTTGTATTCAATTTTATTTTTAAATAATTATATATATATAAAGGAAAGAAAAATTTTTAGAAACTTTTTAAAAATTTAAAATATAAAATACTAGAAGGAGTTAAGGAATTCCGCTACCTAGGAAGTAAAATAACATGGGATGGGAGGAGCGAAAACGAAATTAAATCAAGAATTGCCCAAGCAAAAATGGGGTTTAATTCAAAACAAAAACTACTATGCTCCTCCTCAATCAGCTTAGAAAACAGGAAGTTGCTATTGAAGACATATGTATGGAGCATAGCCGTGTACGGGTGTGAAACCTGGACAAATAGAAAAGCGGAGAGAAAGAGATTAGAGGCTTTCGAAATGTGGTGCTACAGAAGAATGATGAATATCAAATGGATGTATAAAATTACAAATGAAGAAGTTCTTGGAAGAATCGGAGAAAGAAGAACCTTGTGGAAGAGTCTGGAGTAGAGGTCAGATGATGGAGCACACACTGAGACATGGGGGATTGCTTAGGGATATCTTGGAGGGGGAGGTGGGAAAGAAAAGGGGAAGGGAAGACCCAGATTAGAATATTTCAACCAAATAATTGGGGATATGGGATGCCAGACATTTAGAGAGGTCAAACAGCTGGCGGGGGACAGAGTCGAGTGGAGACGGATTGTTACATCAAACCAGTCTTAGGACTGTATACTCAATGATGATGATGAAAATACTAGGTAGGTTTCACATAAATAAAAGATCAGATGCTTGTTTAGCACGACTCTATATATATTTCGGGGTATAAGCCCATCTTCAGGAGTTCACAAAGGACACTGTGTCTATGGCTTATACCCTGAAATATATATGAGTCATGCTAAACAAGCATCTGATCTTTTATTTATGTAAAACCTACCTAGTATTTTATATTTAAAATTTTTTAAAAGTTTCTAAAAAAAAATTTCTTTACTTTTATTTAAAATGTTTCACCAAGAACACACCATTCTCCCTTAACGAAATATATATATTTTCATGAGGCAAGGTAATATAGTTATTATTTAATAAAAGTGAGTTATTTTTAGAAAATCCTTTATTTTTCTTACTAAAAAACGCTGCACTATTTAATTCTATTTAATAATAAAAAATATATAATCAGGGCTGGCTCAGTTCTCGAGACTTTGGAATTTTTTCCGAAGGCCCATAGCTCCAACAATTATTGGCACATATTATAAACAGAGTGCAGTGTGAGTATATGCAACATACATGCAACAATCATTAAGGGATGAAAAAATAATCCCCGAAAAAACAGACAACTGTTTATATTATGTACCAATAATTGTTAGAGCTATAAAGACCCTTGGCCCTTTTATGGCAGATTTTGCCGAAATAACTAGAAATACAAAAAATGTATGTTTTGAGAAATAACTGAGGGTTTAATGGAAGGCAGTCCAGGAATAAATAAAAATAATATTTCCAAAAAAAGAGTATTTATTGAAGGTTTATCTTTTTACAGCTTTTGAAACCGACGTTTCAGAGGATCTTCCCTCTTTTTTAGGGTTCAAAAGGGTGAACTAAGGAAGCATGTAATATTTTTCATGTATGAAATAATGCTTCGTTCATTGATCCTTTGAACCCTGAAGATCCTCCGAAATATCGGTTTCAAAAGTTATGAAAAGAAAAACCTACAATAAATGGCCTTTTATTAGAAATACAAAAAAGGTATTTTTTAAGAAATAACTGAAGGTTTAATGGAAGGCAGTCCAGGAATAAATAAAAATAATATTTCCAATAAAGAGTATTTATTGAAGGTTTGTCCCCCTACAGCTTTTGAAACCGACGTTCCGGATGATCTTCCCTTTTTTCAGGGTTCAAAGGGTCAACTAAGGAAGCATGTAATATTTTTCATGTATGTAATATGCTAACTTCATTGACCCTTTGAACCTGAAACGTCGGTTTCAAAAGTTATAAAAGAAAAACCTCCAATAAATCGTCTTTTATTAGAAATATTTTTTTGGTTTATTTCTGGACTGACTTTCCTTAGACCCTCAGATATAAATCTTCCAGTCTGTCTCCAAAGAAAAACTTCTAATAAATTAAAGAAATAAAATAGTTAATAAAATTATGTTTATACATTATTCTTCTCTTTTTTTTCGAAGGGGCCCCGCATATAATATTTCCCCGAGGCCCCTCAAAACCCTCAACCGGCACTGTATATAATATAAATAAAAAAAATAAACAAATTGTTCTTTAAAAAGAAAAACATGCATTTCACATATAGACTAAATTTTACCAGATATTTAATTTTTAATATCCTACACTCTCTTTTAATGAATATAATCACTAAAAAAAATTCACAAAGATTTTCTTTCTTTATTAAAAATTGTACTCTTTAAGTTAATGAAACAATTTCATTGTATATATTTTTAATTTCTATATCATAATGTGATAGAATTTTTGCCTTAGACTGGAGGGTGTGTAGTTTTCTATCGATCCCGCGGCATGGCGCCACTGTCACGGTCAATGACATGGCGTCTCTTTCTATTTCTATCGAATAGACTGACGAAGGGGGCGTAACGATTTCCATAAATGTGAAAATTACTTCTTACGGGCACAAGTCCTTAATTAGTAATAACTTGGCCTTAAGTAAATTATTATCTAGATAAATTTATCAGCCTAATACATTTTATTTTTCATTAATAAAATATCTAGTTTATAAACTGAAAAGATCTATACTCTGCAAATATATATAAATTATATTTTTTTAATTATTTAGTGAATTTATATTAATAAGTGATTTTTAACTAATGTTATATTAATTAAGTGCAATAAACTTTGATAAATTACTGAACTGTCTTTAAAAAAATCAATTATCTAGAACAGGTGTTTGACAGCTCCGCATGTAAGTATAAAATATTTAGGTCATAATTGTATCTTTTTTATTAAAAATTAGACGTAAATGAATAACTAGAAGATAAAATAAACTAATTCTTTTCGTATCTGCATGTATTATATATATATTTAATTTATAAATCAGTGTGATTAACAAGGGGGATTCCTTTATGATGACTCAATGTTGTGGAATCTAATTAAAGACATCGATACATTCAACTTTGGTGTTTATTTATCTAATTAATCATTATATTTTGTTGAGGAAACAGTGGCTTAAAAAATGTGAGTTGGTCCTATGGTTAAAAGTATGTCAATCATTAATATAAGATATAGGTATATTTTCAAAAAAATCGAACGTCAAATTGTCCTATTATCTATCCATCTATATATGTAGTTATTAATATTATTTTGATTATTTATCTCCATCGATTAAATTAATAAGTTGTTGTAGGGAAATAAGGATAATAGCTTATGCAAATATTTTTTATTTTATGCCAACGTTTCGTCAACTTTGTTGACTTCCTCAGAGCTCAAACAAATTAACTTCTTTGCATATTTGTCATTTTATAAATATTCATTGAAAATATTTTCAATCTGTTCGATGATTGGCCTATATGTGTTTGCTAAGAAATGAATATTAATAAAATGACAAATATGCAAAGAAGATAATTTGTTTGAGCCCTGAGGAAGTCAACAAAGTTGACGAAACGTTGGCCAAAAGTAAAAATCATTTGCATAAGCTATCGTCCTTATTTCCCTACAACAATTTATTAGTTATTAATATTTTAAGATGACATATTTGACAACTTATTTAATATAAACATGATTACAGATATTATTATTGATTTATTCATTTTCAGTTTATTATTAATCCAATTAGAATAAATTTATTAGATACATAATTTGAGGGAAATTATATTCATTTATTTATTTTCAAAAAAAAAATTATAATGTTAAAAATAATTAAAAATTTTGGTGGCTTTGAAATTTTTCAATATTTTAAACTTTATACCAAACTCGCATAATAATTGTATTTTTTTAAATTAAATATTAATTTTTATCATGAAAATTAATATAATACATAAAAAAACAGTATGATATATTGTCAGAATTAAGATTTATTATAAAAACATAATCGATTCTACTTCTATATACTTTATTCTCTTTTTCATGACTTAAGATTCAGATGAAAAAAATATAAAAATTATTTTTTATAGTTCTGGAGACAACAATAAATTTCTCAAAAGCTTGAATTAAAATCCAAAATTTTCTTCTAATAAATCTTTTTTGTTCAGGGATCATGCTGTTAGATTAATTACTAGGTAGGTTTCATAAATTATTATTTGTTATTAATTATAACCTACCTAGTATTTCAGTTTAAATTTTATTCTAATAGAATTTAATCTTGTTCATCTAATAAAAAGATTGATTTTCCATTATGTTCTTATAATAGACAACGTTTCGATCTCTAGTCTTGTGATTGTTATCAAACGACATACGTGAATGACTCCCAAAATATTTTGTATTATTTTTAATCTATAAATCAGATTGATTACCTAAAGGGATTCCTTCATGATGAATCTATTTCGTGCAATCTAATTAAAGTTATTGGTTCATTTAATTTGTGTGTTTATTTATCGGATTAATCATATTTTTGTGAGGTAACATTCTATTAAAAGATATGAGTTGGTCCTGTGGATAAACATATGTTAAACTGTTCTATTATCTATATAATATGATTTATTATTTAATGTATCGTATTTGACAACTTATTAAACATTAAGCGTGATTTATAGTAATTTTATTGGAAAAATTGTTCATAGGTGTGGTTTCCCCTTGCCTTCCAATGGAGTCTTCTTTGATTTTTGCCAAGGATGGAAATTTGTTTGAATGAAGCGAAATTCGATTCCTAGTATTGTTCCCTCTGGCGACCTATCGAATCAATTGTTATCTATTTTAATTCTGTAAAGTTTGACCAGGTAGAGAGAGACTTTTAGAAAATATTAGCAGAAATTAAATTTTTTTACCTATATTTCACCTAGAATTAGATTAATACTAGTATATGTACAGGAATCTCTCACTTAGCAAGATTAATTAATACCAATAAATTGCTGTGTAAAGCGAAATCGTGTTAAACAAAAATGTAATATATATATTAAAATAATTCATCCATCTAAATGTATTTCTGAAAATATTTTTCTATATTGTTTTTGTGGCATTCTTTCACAAATGCAAAAATTCAAGGTTTTGAAACTTGGAATATAAGTCATTAAAAGCATAATACACATACTGTTAAAATTTGAAGACGATTTACCACACCAAACATGAAATAATTGCAATTAAAATTGACATTTTTAACATAGGGTAGATAGGGAAAGGGTGGGGATATGATCATTATTTTATTTTTTTCATTGAAGGACTTTCACTATCTTGATGAAAAACTAATATTTGTTAGAATTATATATTCGGAGTAACTTAAAAAAAATTGAAATTATTTACCACGTAGTTTTGATAAAAAACAAACATATTTGGGCGATTATTTTTAGTGGAGGGGATATAAGCACAATGGCTTGGAAACGATCCGGCAAGTATGTGTGTATCCATATAGAGATTTCGTAGTGTGAGTGGACAGTCACGTTAAAAAAGATAACCTAAAATTTTAGTTCCATTCATATTTATAGAGTGGTTACGAGACTAAAACTTTTTGTGTGGATTGTCGCGAAAGAACCTCCTTAAATTAAAGAAAATTAAAAATTTATTAATGCAGTTTTTTGCGCAATGAGTCAAAAAAAATTCCAAATAGATCCCGTGTTGTTTTGAGTTATTATTTACAAAGTCTCATTAATATTTGTAGGGATATGGCTAAAAACGATCAAGGTCCATTTCAAGTTTTTTTAAAAATCCATATACATAATTTAAATTATCAAAAAATTTTAAATAAAACAAAAGCTTTCTCAGCAGTTTTTTAATTTACTTGGTGTTAAGCACCATAAATTAAATCCAATTATTTCGGAAACTTTACAATCTTCCTTCTTCAGTGGACCTCCACCTAATCAACATATCTGCCCTGTCTTCTAGAATTCTAGAATAAAATTATACATTATGAGATGTCTCTGTATTCGAATAATTTTGGAAATGGGCCAGATACTGTGATTGATTGGTTGGAGGTCCACTGAAGAAGGAAGATTGTAAAGTTTCCGAAATTTAACCAGCATTTAAATTAAAAAACTGCTGAGAAAAATGCTTTTGTTATATTTAGTATCTGTAAAAATTCTTGGCACCACCGTGACTTAATATATCAAAAAATTGTTTTATATTGTAATTTTTGTTTAATAAACATATTTTGAATTTTATTAAAAACATTTTTTTTTAATTAATGCCTTCCGCAAACCTACAATCAGACTTGAAACTTTCGATTTCTGAAAAGTTTTGCAAAAGTGACATTGATCGTTTTTAGCCGTAGTCCTTCATTTTGAATAGCATCTTTAATACTTTCAAAATTCACTAAATGGAATAATAATTGAAGGAGACAATATAAAGATTGTATAATTTTATTTATTTATAACGAAACTATAGTCTCGTTATAAATAAATAAAATTTATAATTCAGAGCAGAAGACACCACTCTTTAATTGTCTCCTTCAATATATAAAAATTCTGCTACTCTCGGCAAAAACTTTCAAGGAATAATAATTGGCTTATCACTGGTAGTAACCTGTATTTTCTGATCAAAAGTTAACTTGAGATAATTTGCCTTGAGTGTTGCGATAACACCAAGGTCCAATTGCTGCAAGAATGACGTAGATATTTTATGAGACCGTGTTAAATCGAATTTTACACCTGTTAAATAAAAATAGGGTTTATAAATATACCTGATAAAGCTTTTATTTTTGTGATTAATTTTATTAATATAATTACGACGTTTCGATAGGGTTATTCTATTTCTTCTTGTATTATTTGTTCGTATTTAATAAATTATCCTAATTAATTATTTGTGATTTAAATAAAATTTCAACTCTTAAAAATAGAGTTTCAATTAATTATCCGTGTTAACTCGAATATTGTTTTAATCGAAACCGTGTTAAACAAGAGGGGTGAACCGCGACCTAATATGCTGTACATCTACTTCCACTTGTACGTCCAAATATTTCCAAGTACTTCCAAATATTCCCAGTACTTAAATGCTTACTCAAATGTTTCCAATTACTTCCAAATATTTCCAAGTACTTCCAAAATACTTCCAGAGAGGTGTACACCTACTTCCAATCGCGGATCACCCCTCGGATTGCTGTATACATTTTAATAAAATAATATTTTTTGTCTTTTGAATTTTATATAGAAATCTTTTAAAAATATTAAAATTTAATATATATTTTGCAATTTTTATACTATATTTGATATTTTGTCATCATTCAAAATTTAATCGATGTTTAATATTTCCAGTCGAAATTTCCAATTGTTCACATTCTTTTGAATAATATTGGAATAAAATATCGACTAGGTATATATCTGTTAAACCCACTGCCTGCCTATCCAGATTGAAATGGACCAGAACGCTCTATATAGTTGTCCAGCCCTATATGGTCCGCTGGCAATCTCCGGATGGATACACATGCCTTGGGTCCGGTCAGGGTACCTAACTGCCACTTTGTTTTTCACTATGCATGCGATATGACACTTCTCTGTGATTATTTTGCTCTTTTCTTATGGAATCTGTGAGTAGATTATAATATTTTTGCTTTATTTAACCATTTAATGATTTTTCTAAATCTTTCGAATAGATTAAAATAGAAGAAATTTTAGTTTAATTGAAAAATGACATGATAATGTTGAAGCTTTCGTGGTCATTCTTTCATGATCTATATAGAAATTTTGTTATGAATTAATAGCTATTTAAACCATATATGGTCAAATAAAAATTATTAAATTGACCTCTAAAATTTCACGATAAATAATTGATTTTAACCTTTATATTTTTTTTTATTATTATATAATATGACCTTACTTTTAATGCTTATCAATATTGATAATAGATAGTCCAGAGCAAGGTGAAAATTAATATCCTAGGGGAAAAACAGACAGCCAAATAAAAGACTCATTAGTTGACGTTTCGAGTTTATTTTTTCAATTCTTCATCAAGAGTATCCATACAAGCATCCATAGTGGATAGTCCTGATAATGAATTGAAAAAATAAATTCGAAACGTCGACTAATGCAGGCTCTTTTATTTGGCTGCCTATTTTTTCCCCCCTTGAATTTATTACAGCCATAGAAGAAAAAAAATAATATCTATGTTTTGATTAAAGATGATTCGCGACCATGATTTTTAAATATAATTGAGCATCGGAATGTAAATTTTCTAAGTTGCTGATGAATTCAAATTAGATCGACAAAACGTTCAACTCGGATTAAATTTTGTTTTTGAAAAAAATATTCTGCCCATATTTTTACGAATAATATCTAGGATCCAATTGTTTTGATTTATTCATTCGATTGGTTTTTGGGAAACAGTAAGATTCTAAATAATTAAAACAAAATTATTCCTATAATACTACTTGTCACATAAAATAGGTATTTTTTGAGCTTAAATTCCTAAAAAAAAAGGGATTTTTAGAATTTTTTTACTTGAATAGTTTATATAAATAGATGATTTTTTCCCAAGTAACTTGCGAAGTTCTTAAAGGATTAGGATAAGTGCCTAGGCTCTTATTATTACGATTCCCTGTTGGATTTGTTGAATCCCTTTGTTCGATTAAATAAGGAAACTATCTTGTTACACTCAAGGATAGATAGTATTGCCAGTACAAACAAAAGTAGCCCTATAATTAAAAATTAAGAACATTTTTAGTGTTTGGTACCATTAAATTGAAAAACGGAACACTTGCGTGTCCGTCCTCCTAGTTCTCTCTATAGCTGTATATACCTCCTATCTCCGCAATTAGATAGACCAATTACACTAAAATTTACTATATAGGTAGTATGTAATTAGCAAAAAATAGATTAATTCAATATTTAATGTGATTGGTGGATTCTAAAAATAAATTATATTCTTTTATTAGTACCTACCTACACCTCAATCTTTTCCTATAATTCTACGTTCAAGCTCTCAAATAGCAATTCTCGTAGATTTCTATCAATGTATATAAGTACATTAAAAAAAAATTATAAATGTTAAAATTTATATTTTTTTTATTATTGGACATAAAGTACCTAGTCAGGTAATCAAAATTAGTGCAATATTAAAATTAAAATAAGTAGCATAAATTAGCTAGAAAGACACCTTAGTCGATGGGTTTTGAGAATGCCTTTAGTTCATTGCTTATATGTAGAGAGCGGATTTTTATGCAGTTAAAACTGCCAAAATATGGCATAAAATAGGCAATTAAAAAGGGTGAAATATGCAAGTAATATTCAGAATACGTTGAAATATGCAAATATATGCATTTTTTATGCACTAGAAAATTAAAATTGAAGACAAAAAGACTACTTATATATTTGAAGGAGTGCTATGAAATAAATAAAGTAAGCTATAGACACCAAGTGTCAAATATGTACTTTTATTGAGTAAAAAATTTCAAAAAATTTTCTTTATATTTAATATATTAAAAAATCTTTAAACTCAAAGAAATAATAGAGGGGCACTTGAATAAAATCAACATAATAAATATAATAATGTTTCAAAAATGTGATCGAAAAATACGGTGGGGGGGGGGGGGGGGGTAGTTTTATTTCACAGACACGATTGTATTATATTGCTTTTATTTTTTTAACAAGCTTTTCTTATTGACGTACAAATATTAAACTTATAAAATTGTGCATTTTTGGGGGGTCGGGCAGGCTAGGCGGTAGCATGTCAGCCAGCTAACCAAGAGGACCCGAGTTCGAATCCGACTCGAGGCATCCGGCTCAAAATCTGACCCCCGAGGTAGAGACAAATTTAAATAAAATAATTAGTATCGTAAATGGCTTATGGCTAGAAAGGCCGAAAAGCCAAAAAAAAAAAAAAAAAAAAAATTATGCAAATATTTGTCCGGCTATAATCTGACCACTACTCTAATTTACACATACTTTCCACACACACTCACATGCTAAAATTCGCTATAGTTAGCGAAAGCCATTAAAATAATAATAATAAATAATTAACAAAGGATCTCAAAAATAATTAAAATTTGATTGTAATTGTTAATAATTCATTTTTACAAGTATTTTTCTAAATTATCTTCAGGTTATTATGTCTACGGTCACTTAAAATTGATTTATACGATGAAAAGCAGCACTCCACATCCTCAGAAGTAATAGAGACAAATTTAAAGGAACGTTGTATATATATTTCTTCATTTTTTTTTCCATTCTTTCTCTGAAAAATATGCTTTTAGAAAATCTGCATTTGGCGCGATATAGGCAAAATTTGTCAAAAATTCCTTCAAATATGCAATTTTATCCAATATTCACCAAATATGCAATTTTATGCAATATTACTCAAATATGCAAAAATATGCAGTATAAAATTTAACCCACAGTATCCTAGATGCATGATTCGGATAGATAAATTGATCATCTGGGTCGTTTGTGGCGGCAAACAAAATATGCAATTGCATAAAAATCCGTTCTCTACTTATATGTTATAACTTATTATAGCGTCTGACTAGAAACCTGAAAAACCATGTTCATTTGCCGAACCTGGTGAGTTCTTGGTGTCAAATAATTAATATATTATCATTTTCAAAAATTCTTAAAAAAGCAAATATTTATAAAATATTCTCAATTCGCCGAAATTGTAAATAGTATTTTTTAATGATTGTATAGGACAAAAACATAAATAAATACGATCGTCTCGATTTTCCTTATTTCCGAAATTAACATGGTGGAAAAACAAAAACAAATTTGATTATAATAAAGTTCTTTTGAAAACTGGATATTTGAGTTTCAAAAATTTCTGATTTAACTCAGTTGAAATTTTCTAAAGAGTTTACGGGGTTTTCATTTTTTTTAATACTAATAAAATATTTTTTTTTTCACATAAACCGAACTATCTCGATAGAAAGCCAATATTATTTGAGCTCGATCATATTATTGTATTTAATTATTATTTGTTCACATTGTAAGCTTATCATGTAATATATTATATTGAAAATAAATAAATAATTTATGTCTAGGTAGTATATTGATAATTAAGGTATCGAAGGAAGTAAGCTCGTGAATGTAAAAATATAGAATTTTCTAGAACAACGGTTGCCAAACGGTGGCCTGCGTAAAATTTCAATTGTCTTAGAAATAATTAAATTCTATTTTTATTAAACAATATTTATTCTAGGGTTGTTTTTGGGGAGGGAGGGTCTTCAAAGACATTCTCGAAAATATGAAGTTTCAAACCAATTATTTTTATTTTATTTTTTTTGAATGTGAAACATTTCGTCTGACAATTTTAGGTCTGGAGGGCTGTCTCGCCGGAAAACGAAGACGTCTATCTCTATCTATTCTTAGGTTTCAAACTCCCTTAAGAATTTCCATTTCAAAGGAAAACATTTCGTTCTCCACGTGGCAAACTCATTAAAACTTATTTCAATTCTTTAATTTGTTTGATTTATTTTCTTTTTGGATAAAATTTATAAAAATAGAATCGAATTTATTTTATTGATAATATTTTTTAATCTATCAGTAATGAAGCTGTTGAACCTTTTATTTTTGTGATTGATTTGGAGTTGAAATTTGGTTCTTTAAGAACTATTCTTATCGCAATTGATTTTCTATTTTTGAGGAAAAGGGTTATCTTTCAGATTATAAGATGGAAATATTTAGATAATTTAATATTTTGGAAATGAACCCTTTAAGAAAGCGTCATATCCATTTAGATAGAAATATTCCTTACTACTGCTTAAGTAGATATCCTGAATCCTAAAAATCCCAAATAAGCCAGTTTGATTAATGGAAAAAAGGTAACCATTCACAATATCGCCAAGTTTAATTTTCTGAATTTGCTGTAATTGATTTACTTTAAAAACTAATAGTACTTTTTTCATATTTACTAAATGATTCAATATAATCCGATTCTTATTAAATCTCAAAATTTATCATTCGCTAATTCATTTATGGTAAAAACATTTTCTGCGGTCCCTAATAAAATTTACGTCACCTCTTGAGGTGTTAAAATCTGTAGATTTAGAAGCCTTACATAGGAAAATAAATACTAATTTATACTAATAAGACAAGTACCACCCCAAACAAAACATCTTCAAACCCTTGTTGAATTTTGACATTTTAAGTTACGGGTCGTATATTATTTTTATACAAAACATTTTTTTTCTTATTTCATAAAATTGGATCTTATTCATTTTTAATTACTATTTAGATCAAAAAATAAAAACTTTTAAGACTTGGTTCCCTCCCTCTCAGCCAATTTGAATAATTTAGCAAATGTTTTAGCTAGAAGGATGACACTTAACAGAGTAATGCAGTTTATTAATACAGTAGAGTCCTGAAAACTCGGCACCCGAAAACCCGGATAACTCGTCCACACCCTGGCAGGGCGAAAAAAACTCATTAATTTTCATTTTTCTTTGTTAATGATATTTGGGCAGTTTATTCTCTCTTGTATTCCCAAGAAAACAATAACTACAAGTACAGTACTGTATTTTCTGAGGCAACACAAGTACATATTCTTTTTTAACCCCATTCCCGAAAACCCGCCATTTTCACAAACTCGACCACTCTTCGATTCACATTATTCGGGGCACTACTGTAAAAACATCTGCGCCAAATTTCAGATGATTAGTTAGTTACAGCTGTTCGATAGCTCCCCAAATAACAATTCGATATTTTTCTGATTTTCTACATCTGAAGCTAGAAAGCTCAAAATTATTCCTTTTCAAATAGTAACATTTAGGAACCAAGAAAAACTTTCGCGAGCTATCCACCTGAATCAGAATCTAGACAGGGAAAAAAGTGGAAATTATTTTCAAGATTTGCTACGATCTTCATTAATTTTGCAGATGATGGTGGGAACTTGATCTGTCGCAAGCAGCTAAACTTTCAAAATTTATAAATTGAAACACCTGTTTAATTGTTTATGCTTTCTCCCAAAGGATCTCGTGAAAATCTCAAAAAAAAGTACAGCATTTTTTAACCAGAAGTTTTGAAGCCTAAAATCTAAATAGTTGTTTATTTTGAAAATACAAACATTTCTGCTCCAGATTGAAATTTCTACGACTTGGCGTTTTCATAATTATGGTATCCAGGGACAGAGAGATATATAAATCATATTTGTAAATGATTTTACCCTATGTTTCAGACATTTATCAAAAGATTGGCGAAAATCTGTAAACAGAGGCGCTATTTAACGGGGAAGTAAAATTATTATTATTATGCAAGAAAAAGATTTGCTTTCCCGTTAAATTTCTGCCACTAGATGTCAGGAAGAGTGAATTAGCTTGATTTTACGTGTGATTATTAATTCTTAAAGTTGTTATAGGGAAATAAGGACCATATCTTTTATGCAGATAATTTATATTTTATTGCCAACGTTTCGTCAACTTTGTTGATGTTGATGACTTGACTTGATATGTTTACTAAGAAAGAATAATTATAAAAATGACAATTTTTTTTTTAATGATATTGATGTGAGAAGGAGATACACCAAAAAGGTGCATCCCCTAAAGGCCTGGGTTGGCCCCTCCATCGTGAAAAGAAGAAGAAGAAGAGGGGATTTTATGGGCTGGGTAGGACTTGAAATATGCAGTGAAGTTAACTATTTGAGCCCTGAAGAAGTCAACGAAGTTGACGAAACGTTGGCAATAAAATATAAATTGTCTGCATAATAGATATGGTCATTATTTCCCTATAACAACTTTAATAATTTAATCGATGGACATAAATAATCAAAATAATTATTAATTCTATACGAGCCCCGTCCCATCTCAAATGGCCCACCAATATTTTTTCTTTTTAAATAAAATTATGCTAATTCATGGTAAATTTAATTTAAATATTTATTTTTATTATCATTTGGAACAACATTTTAAACAATTTAAAACATTTTATTGTAACATTTAACTTAAAATTATTTTTTAATTGTTAAAAACAAGGAAAACATACAAAATCCAAAACCTTTACCACTGTGTGACGTCGCCTTTATTTTTAATTACGTCTTGTATTCTTTTGGGCAACGTACTTATTAAGTTTTGACACTCATCTTGAGTGAAAGTATCCCAAATATTTTGAAGTTTGTGTTTTAATTCGACTACGTTTCTAGCTGGTTGTATTCGTAATAGCTTTTTCATTGTGTGCCAAAGAGTTTCTATTGGTGACAGGTCGGGACTGTTTGCCACCCACTCCAAAAGTGGAACATTATGATCAGAAAGCCATTTTAAAGATTTTCTTGATGTAAAGGCTTCTCTATGGCACGTGGATCTTGAAACACTTCGCCCCAGCATCGCTCCAAAGAACAGATAATTCACCATAGTTCGAACGCTTGTTTTTTCTAATAATCTTCTTCAATGCCCGTCTATCAGCATCTGATATTTTGGATTTCGACGCATACCGAGGTTTTGTAGCTATTGTACCCTTTGTTTTATAAACTCGAATAATATTTCTGACAGTAAACTTTGATAAATTAACTAGATCGCCAATTTCCGCGTTTGATTTTCCCTTTTTAAATAAATTGATAATAATTGAGCGAATTTTTTCATCAACAACCTTTCCACGAGTCATTTTTACTAATAATAAACAAAACAAACTTTCTTTTGTTGGAAAAAGGCAAAGCCTACTTGATTATTTCACATATTCAAAGATTCTTAAAAAAAAAAATTCGTGAAAAGCAAAGAACTATTTTTTATATAAAAATATGTTTTTAACAATTAAAAAATAATTTTAAGTTAAATGTTACAATAAAATGTTTTAAATTGTTTAAAATGTTGTTCCAAATGATAATAAAAATATATATTTAAATTAAATTTACCGTGAATTAGCATAATTTTATTTAAAAAGAAAAAATATTGATGGGCCAATTGAGATGGGACGGGGCTCGTATATCTCAAACAGAGATGTCACACCTATCGTGATTTTCGAGCGAATTCAATAACCTTATAGAATGAAGTTAGAGATACGAATGTCGTGTGATATTTATACTAGCTTAATTATAATACTTTGTAATCAGGTTGATGAGTCATTTTGTAAAATATACTTACATTGACATACATCTCATCATTCTACATTCTAAAGGGTGGAAAGATAAACATTGTATCTATTAAATAGACATCGAAAATAATTGAAAAACTCTTTAGAGAAGTGAGAACACTAATTCAATCTTTCCTGTGATTAAAAATACCCATTTAAGCTGGATTTATATTTAAGCGCACGTGTATCGTCAGTTCTTCGCCATCAAACCATCTAAAGATTTTTATCCAATAAAACTTGTCAGAAAGGCGCTATTCTTAGCGCTCGGTTTCTTTCCCCATCTATTTCTTTCTACAGTTTATTTTTTTTTAAGATCCACAATGTTCTCTGTTCTTCTATCATCTCATATCTATAAATTGTTATTTTTTATAATAATATTTGAAAAACTCATTAATGTATTTTATATCATTCTAATTCGAAATAGGTTCATTAAAATACTTGATCGTTCTCGTTAACTTGCGTACTAGATTATTTCTAATTGCATTGAATCAGAGGCGTAAATGATTAGCTTATAAATTTGTTTTTTCACTTTAGTTAATCATCTAAGCTACCATATATAATTACATCTACATGATCAGACTATATATTATATATTTTATTGTTTTCATCTTTAATAGTTTTTAATTTTCAAGATAGATATAAAAACCTAAACTTAAATACAAAATTATTTGATTTTAATCAAAGAATAGGTGAATTTCCTTTATATAATGCATCTTTTTTAATGGAAATAATTTTATATAATTTGTAATGGAAATTCGTCCAACATAAATTACTTTAATCCAGTAGTTTTTTCAAGATTTCTCAAAATCGGCGTTAAAGATAATGATAATTTTGAGAGAACACGACTAAAATCTACAAAAAAGTTTCCTATGATAAACAGTGTAAAAATGATTTTTATTTCAGATATTAATTACTTTTCTTATCTTCGATAGTTATATGTAATTAATATCTCAGAAAAATATTTTTTTACTTAGTAGATTGTCATATAAAGTTTTTTATTTTATAGAACTTGTTCATCCAAATTGTTTTAGCTGTTTTTGAGAAATTAAAAAAATATATATCATTTTGAAAATAGACTTCGGTATTTTCTTACTTTTTAGTTAAAACCGACTAAATTTAAGACTTTATAATCATTAGTTCAATGTTTTAGCCGGAAAATTAGTAACACACATATCTTTAAATTTTTCACGAAAACAAGATTTTCTTTACTAAGATTTTGTTTTTATTTGATGTGTTTCAGAAATAAACTAGATCTAGATAGTTTAAGCTTAATTGTAAATAATTAAATTGTTTGTTAACTCCCTACTATCTATCATTTGCGAAAGTTTTCCCAATTCTTCTCAACGCCTTAGAGTAGACAACCTAATATACACACATGCATTTATTCACACTAATTTTTCTATTCAAATGAATTTATAAGTTTGGTTTTGTGGTAGTGATTCTATAATTAATTTACATTCTCGATCCTGAAGTTACGTTAAGAAGTTAATGCATTTTTAAAAACTAATGAGATAACTTGAATGTATGTATCTTAATAGTGATAAGCTATTGAATCTGCGTCGACAAATAAAAAAATAATTTTTATTTTTATTCCTTAGTCAATTTTTCTTAGAGGTGGAAAAAATCTGCTTATCGCCATCTAGTAATATATTTTGGTAGATAAGTTTGTTCGTTGAAAAGTTTCTGTTGAAATCTAATCACCTAGGAAGTATTTTTCATAAGATGATCCAATCGAACTTCTATTTTCAAACGAAATTATCTCATCAAAAAACTTAAATTATATTAAATAATTTAGAAGTGTTTTCTTTTTGAGAGACAGACAGACTGGTAGAATTTTAATGGAGAATTGATGGAAGAAGACCTAAGTATAGAGAAAAATAAAATTCCGAATAAAAGAAATTAAATAGAATGTCACTTTCATCGACTTAAAAACCAACTGGGTCTTTCCTCCTTCAGGGTTTAATTGATGATTCTGGCAAGAAATAGCAAAACACAAGCACAGTTGAAGGAGAGAAGTAAGTTTGCTGCCAGTTGCCTTCGTTGAACCTTTTAAACCCTGAAGAATGTGGGAAGATCCCCCGAAACTTCAGTTTTAAGTGACGATCTAATAATTTTCGTTTATATGACTAGCTTGCTTAGACAACGAAACGAATTTTCTCTCTCCAATTGGGTATTGACCATATGAGAGGTAACAGATAAATAATTATAATTCAAAAGACTGATGATAAAGGTCAAACCTTCGAAACTATAGTCTCAAACAAATAAATTATATTCGCTAAAACAAAATCTTTTCAATTAAACTTTTATTCGAAATTTTATTTTTCATTTTCCTTGGACTGCCTTTACATCAAATCTTCATTAAATAATTATTAATGAGGAAATTTCCTCCATGTATATGTTAATAAATTTTATTAAAATGAAATTTTACCATGTATAAATGTAATATTTAATAAAATATCCAAGAACATTTCGTTGCTCACAGTTTAAAACATGCGTTCATTTTGAAATCTATTCTAATGATCTATCCATTCTTCAATACATTCCTCAGACTGGAGATATATGGTATTTAAAGAAAAAACGCGCACATATAGGTATTCATATTAATTCTAATACAGCCACCCTATGATATTGTGTCTGCTCTCATGCTGGTGATCTAATAATATACTCTGACCCTTTTCTATCCGAAAATGCAGTTGAGGGTGTGCAGAAACATTTACAAAGGATGATAAAGTGAAATGTAGGGACGAGGAGTTCATTTATTGCTGAATTCCTTGCCGCTACAAGTATCTAGTGAAATCAAAGAGAATTGTTATCGCAGAAAACTCAAATGCATTGGCCCGTAAATTTTTTTGCTTTTGCGGAATTCAGATGACACGTGCTTGCGGAACTTTGTGGTTGCGAATCGCTGTTATATAGAACAAACAAAGTGATATTTTTTTGTTTCTCGTTTGAGAACTAGAATAAAGATAAAATATTTTTAAATCACCTATTAAGTGTACATTTAGTAAGAATTTACCAGCCAATCCTTGGGATTTTTAGACTGGAACTTTTCCCGCTTCCATCTTTCTAATATTCTTTAATCCTTCAAGACCTGATTCGGACTATAACCTGACTCCTGAAACTTAAATCCCATAGTTAATTGAGCGATTCAATCCTAATTTATAGGTGTTATGTCTTCCTGTTGTAACATATTTTCTGCAAATGTATTTATTTATTTATTAAACGATGCTCCGAGGCAGATGCATTTTATAGTGCAGATAACAATACATTTAAGACTAAGAAATATAAGTACAAATAAATCTGATTCTGAAACTTTAATCCCATAGTTAATTGTGAGATTCAATCCTGATTTATAGGTGTTATGTCTTCCTGTTTTAACACCGTTCTTGTATCTTTATTGATTTATTTAATAACGAGGCAGATACAACAAGAAATTTGAAACATCACACTAAGCAATAAGTACAGACAAAACAACATAAGTTCAGTCTTTTGATTAATATTTACCAAATCAGTGAGATAGCCCCACCCAAAGGGCAACCCCGAATCAGCCTTAAACGAGACCGATTACAATACTTTCCCCATGCTTCGCATTGGATAAAGTAAAAAATATCTCTCCTTGTAGCAAACATCTCTCATTTCACTACACTAATTATTAAGATGATTAGGATGGTTACCAATTAGTTATAAATATAATAAATAATTAAATACAGTGTATTATTTACCATTGTAATTGATTACTTGCAACTGGTTAAAGAGCTCATAAAATGATAGTATTCTAGTATATTTCTTTTCTTATTTTAAGAAATATTTTAGCTCCAAAGATCAATGGTTCATCTGATATAAGATTATGTAAGCATATGCTAATGATTGATTTTCTAAGAAAAAAATTTACTTAAATGAATCTTCAAGTTTTTAAAAAGAAATCTCCAGAATAAAGTTAAAATAAAACACTTACTCTTTTGTATCTAGCTAATGAAACTTAATATAATTATTATCTTATGATTAAAGCTATTATTAATCATATGATTAAATTATTATTTTTGTATCGTGTTACTCAAAAAATTGTAACTTGCCTATCCCTTCCTGTTTACTAACCTCTAAAATCTTCAAAATCCCACTTGGCCTGACCCCTGAGATTTTCTCCATTTATGGAAATCCCAAAGTCAATCTTGATTTAAAGCTTCTACAATTTTTGCATTAATCAATCAAAAAAAAAATGTTTTTATTTAATTGAAACATTTTTTGCCGAGAGTAGCATAGTTGTTGATTCATATAGAGAAATCAATGAGGTTGCCCTCTGCTTGATACAAATATACATATATATATATATATATATATGTCAGAAATATAAATATGTACGAGTATAGGTATATATATAAAATATACAATTTATTTATCAGAGACTCTAGTTTCGAAGATTTGACCTTTATCATCAGTATTTTTAATTATAAATATTATATCTGTTATTTCTCGTCGTCAAATATCCGATTGTATGTTTTGGTTTTGTTATCAACTCACTATTACAACAAAACGAAAACATTCAATTGGATATTTGATCACGAGACATAACAGATATAATATTTCTAATTAAAAATATTGATGATGAACGTCAAACCTTTGAAACTATAGTCTCTAACAAATAAATTACCTATATACAAACATAGTGGTATTCTTTATATATGTTGCAGTAAAAACGCTTTCTTACTAGTTAAAACGCTTTTCACAGAATACCTATATAGCAACTAGAGTTTACTGATGTTTGAGTTTGGTTCAAAGGTCTACAATCTTCAAGTTTTGACTTTCCGCCTCATTTTGGGTGTTTATTTTCAAATGAGGTGGAAGGTCAAAAACCAAACTCAACCAACATCATCAGTAAACTCTAGTTGCCACCAAGTTATTCAGTGAAACGCGTGTTAACTAGTAAGAACGCATTTTTACTAAAAAACGGGTTTTTACTGTAACATATATATTATTTGCATCAAGCAGAGGACAAGTTAATTGATTTCTCTTTATTCATGTTTCTATTCATCCTTATTTGTAAAAAAATCTTTAATTTGAAACATTTTTATAACAAATTCATTAGGATCTATTTTTTCTCTCATCTATATACTAGAAAATCCGAGAACCGAGACTTTCTGTGTTTTTTTTAAATTGAAAATTTTAATTAATTTCATCACTCAAAAGCTTATGATATGATATTACCTAATAACTTGAAGGCACGCACACACGACTACTCCCCTCTGATTCAACAAATCTTCTATCTTCCCATCCGGCACCTGAATTGAATGGCGTGAGCGATTCGATACCAAAAATTGATTGATTCTGGTTCGATCTTTCAACGCATGAAAAAGACCCCAGGGGAAATGAAACTTTGTGGTCTTAATTGGAAAATCGTAATGAATTTACTACATCTTTTCCATGTGTATTTCAGAAAACTCAAATTGTATTTCAGAATTCTCAATTGAATAATAGAAAATCACCAATGTAATTCACAAATCTCAATTCAATTTCACAAAACCTGAATTCTCAATTGAATTTTGGAAAAATTATATTTCAGAATATTAAGGTAGTTGTTTCACCTTAAGGGGTTTCTTAGGATTTTTTTGAAACTTAGACAGATTATTATGTAAATACTTCTGCATCGATTGGTGGCAAAACGAAATTTATGAACAATATAGTTCCGGAGATATTAAATTCCAAAGATAGAGATTTTCAGACTCTTATACATTGCGGGATATTACGGGAAAGTTTACATACACATTTAGTTATATTGTTATAATATTTAATTATTAGTTATAGAGTTTGTGGCTGTGATGAAACTTTACTAGATGAAGGAGGAGGTATCAGCCAAAGATGGAATCACTGGGTTCAATAAAACACCTTTAATAAGACGTTTCGGCCTGAATTTTATTTAGCCATCTTCAGTCAATTAGGAGTTATACACAAAATGCGGTACACATATGTGATCGAACCAAGCCTTGTAAAAATTAAAATTTTTGACAAGGCTTTGATTACTTTAATTCTGAAACTTTTGAGTCCAGGCACGTTATAAATTCACATGAAGCTAATTTTTTTTTTTTGACAAGGCTTGGTTCGATCACATATGTGTACCGCATTTTGTGTATAACTCCTAATTGACTGAAGATGGCCAAATAAAATTCAGGCCGAAACGTCTTATTAAAAGTGTTTTGTTGAACCCAGTGATTCCATATTTGCCTGATACCTCCTCCTTCATCTAGTACACATTTAATTATAATTAAAAAACTCTTCTTACCATTCTTATAAAATATTAAACAATAACTAATAGATTTTTTAAGAAAATTTTAATTCATAGTTACAACACAGTTTCTGAGATAATGATGAATAAAATGAAAAATGTATAATGAAAAATTTACACTAAAAACAAGGTGGCAACAAAGCATTTATTTAACCTAAAAAGTGGGTTAACTTTATTACTTTATTTTTACGTTTTTTCGCTTCAGCCATTGCCGCTTTCAATCGCTTATTAAGAACTTTTTGTTTTATAAATCTTCCTTTATAATGTACTTTATCTGACATTTCGATGATAAAATATATACAAGGTCGGACAGTGTCTCCAGATTTGTCAAACGAGCACGGGATTGGCTAGTAGTGGTATATAAACAACCAAAAGTTTTGGGCTTATGAATTATGAATCCTTATTGTCTGTTCTATATATTCTAGCATTAACTTTTTGCTAGTATTGTCGCGAAACAACTACCTTAAATAACCCCAATTGTATTTCAGAAAATGTCAATTTTTTAATTAGTTTATATATAACTTTTAAGGAGTTCGGTGTTGGTTCTAGGTGAAACATTTTAATATAATAATAAAACTAAGATACGAGGTAGGTTTCACAAAAAAGAAATAAAACAAAATTGAGTTTTGAGTTCGAAATAAAACAAAATTGAGTTTTGAGTTCTGAACTCAAAACTCAATTTTGTTTTATTTCTTTTTTGTGAAACCTACCTCGTATCTTAGTTTTATTATTATAGTTTATATATGTTTATTTTCTGAAATACAATTAGCATTTTCTGAAATTGAATTGAGATTTCTGAATTACGATTGGGATTTTCTATTATTTATT
The DNA here is from genome assembly GCA_024734495.1 of Forficula auricularia. NCBI lineage: Eukaryota > Metazoa > Arthropoda > Insecta > Dermaptera > Forficulidae > Forficula > Forficula auricularia. The sequence goes on from JALMQS010000099.1 coordinate 24,456,710, forward strand.
CAATTGAGAATTCTCAAATACAATTGGGATTTTCAGAAATTAACTTAATATTTTCTGAAATAAAAATGGGAAAGGTGTAGTCCCAACATCGATCGATCTATCTAACGTGAAATAAAAACAATGGGTACAAATCATCAAAACGGACCACCAAAGTCTTCCTTTCATCAGACAAATCAGAGCATTTCAATTACCAGCTGAGATAGGCATCAGGCTATTTCGAGATGTTGTGTTAGCATGCATGTAAACAAGCGTGAAATCACTTTAAATTCCCATAAAAAATGTGAATTTAACTACTATAATTAACAATTAAGAAATATTGATATGAAAACACTTTTTCTCTTTTTAGAAATTCATATTCATTTAGGTTTAATAAGATGGTCCCCAACATGAGACGAATTTCCATTAAAAAATGCATTTTTAATTTGTCTAATTGTTGTGGACCACCTTTTTACTTTCCCTTATCTAAATATGGGATTTATTTTATAAAGGGGAATTATTGCAATCGACTAAAAATTCGAAAACGAGTTTTCAACAGAAAACGTTTTAAGGTCTCTTAGCTTGAAAAAGTTACCTGGAAACTTATTTGGGATTTTCTCGAAAACGGCTCTAACGATTTTATTTACACTCACAGTATGTTTAAATAGGAGTTCCCCAACAAGAGTCGTATTTCTACTAAACCCTTGACTATTTATCATAATATTTTATTAATGAAATGTATTATATTTGACATAATATGTAATAAAAATTCCTCCATTTTTGGGTGCCATCTTTAAGTTTTGTTTTTTCAAAAATCCCTTTAAATATTTTTCAAACAAATTTTGAGTGAATACAGCTACATGGTCTACAGAAAAGCTTAATATAATAAACATTTAATTGTGTATTTTTACGAAATTTATTATAAACTATTGTAAGTCCTGTATTGTGTATTCACTGTACACTTATTTTTTCATTTTTTTATCAAATTCTTTTGAGTCCATTTTGAAAATTTTTGAAATAATTAAGAAAGTATTGGATATAGAGTATAAAATTTCATTTCAGACTATGTCAAATATAATCAATTCATTTGAAAATATACGATGTTAAATCAATTGTCCATACATTCTGTATTGAAAATTTATCTCTTGTTGGTGACTTCTTTTTTGGAATTAACTACAAATGAAAAAAGTGTTTTTTTGAAATATCTCAAAAACGGCTGAAACTATTTTGATTTAAAAAATTGATCGAAATCATGGCATTTCGGTCTACAAAAAAACTCCATTAAGTGAACATCGAAAAAATTATATTTTTCGAGCTAATAACTGTTTTGTCAAAATGTCTGTTAGTCTGTGCATTACCAAATTTTGTGGACGAGCTAGCTCAAAAACTAGTGTGAATATCGAAACCAAATTTCACACGTAGTTTTGGTGCATTGAGATTAAGAGTTGATTAGATTTTGGTCGACCCAAAATTAAAAATTAAAATTATAATATCCCCCGGGATAGGGACAAATTTAAAAAAATATATAGTATCGTAAAATGGCTTATGGTTGGAAAGGCCGAAAAGCCAAAAAAAAAAAAAAAAAAAAAAAATTATAATATTTTCAAACTAAAAAAATAAGAAAAATGAAATATATTTACTATAAAATGAACCTAAAATAACGAAAATATTTTTTTCTGGCGCCAAAATTAAGGGGGGCGGGGTCAAAATATAAAAATCTAGGCCATTTGAGCAAACTCAACCAAATTTTGTATACATAATCAACAAATTAAAATCTAGGCCCTTGTACCAACTCAACTAGAAGTCTATGGTAAAGTCAAGTGGATCATTTGTTGTAATAAATGGATTTAAAATAATATTGAGTTTCAAAATTCATTCATTCATTAAAATGGAATTTTAAACGAATAAATGTAGCCATTTTGCTAAAAAAGAACTACATCATTTCCTTTTTATTTTTTCTGTTGTATTTTTGTTAGCTCCTCCTCCATCCACTACTTGTCCTTTTGAGAAATTTTATTGGCGTTTCGTAAATGCTATTTCTTCATGGGCGTAACTTAAAAAAGAGAAAAATGATTCAAATCAAACGAAAATAGACGAACGTCAGCCAATGGTTGAAAAAAGGGCTGGGCTAATAGCTTTTTGAAGGCAGCTCAATTTGAAAACGTTCATTTTGTATCTAAAATCTTTCTTAGACAATATTTTTTCAGGGAAATGTTTTTCTTGATTTTTTCATTAACAAATAAAGCTAATAAAATTATTAAATTAATCTTGAAAATAACTATAATAAAGCTTCTTCAATTTGTCTTAATCAAATATTCTTAATAGACAGTCCTGTTTTGAATTGAGAAAATATCGTTAATGCAGGCATTCAATATAAGAATCTTAAACCTAGTGGTCACAGAAATGTCAATTTTATAATACCAGAAAGGAAGCATTAATTAATTACACAAAGCTTTTATTTAAGGGGGAGGGTGTCTGGAGATGTATAATTTTAAATGAAAACATTTTGTTTGAAAAAATTATGTGTTTTGTAGTAGAGCTGTTGATTCATTAAGAGAAACCAATGAGGTTATCCTCTGCTTGATAGAAATAAACATATCTATACATATATATATAATGAATATAAATATGTATATGTTGCAGTAAAAACCCGTTTTTTATTAAGAACGGGTTCTTACTAGTTAAAACGTGTTTCACTGAATTCCTTTGTGGCAACTAGAATTTACTGATGTTGGTTGAGTTTGGTCCAAAGCTCTAGAATCTTCATTTTTGACCTTCCGCCTCATTTCGGGTGTTTATTTTCAAAAAATTTTAAAGTTGTAGAGGATATAATTTTTGACATTTTCGTTTAAAAAATATTGAAAATAAACACCCAAAATTAGGCGGAAGGTCAAAAATGAAGATTCTAGACCTTTGAACCAAACTCAACCAACATCCGTAAACTCTAGTTGCCACAAAGGTATTCAGGGAAACGCGTTTTAACTAGTAAGAGCCCGTTCTTACTAAAAAACGGAATTTTACTGCAACATATATAAATAATTTATTTCTTAGAGACTATAATTTCGAAGATTTGACTTTCATCAGGTGTCTTTTTAATTATAAATATTTCATCTGTTATTTCTCATGGATTCAAATATACTTTTAAGGTGCTATTTTTGTACTATTAGATTTAATTTTTTTTTACTGGTGCCTAAAAATTTTTAAATTAACCTGTTAATGATTAATACACCAAGTTCAATTGGTTGTTGTGACTGAATAAACAACAATAATGGGAATTTCCAAAGTGTTTTTTTACATAATTTTCCTCTCAAAGTAAATACTTAAGGAAAATGTGTTAAAAAAATATATATTTGTTATTCGTTAAAGCCTTATATTTGCTCAAAATTGCAAACATGTAAGGGGTTTTTGCGTTCAAATTTCTGTAGGTATCAAATATTGGTAATTTTTTTGACTTTCCAAATTCTTCTACCTTTAATCGTTCAAGCTCGGCTTCCTTATTTATGAATTTATTTATTACTAGGGCTCGGATTTATTTGTTATAGGCTTTAAAAATCTTTAAAATAGGCAGACAACTAAGCTCTAAAAATAACTAAAATAGGCACTTAAAAAGACATTTTAAGTAAAAATAGGCACTTAATTTCAAATAAGCCATTTCGGATGGTGTTAAATTTTCCTCTTTTGCACTACTATATCCTCCTAAATTCCTGGCTATTCTTTCCATTATTGTCCAACAAGGATTTCGCTTCAGTATTTTGTCCATTTTTTGATTTAGTTTGAAGGCATTAGGACCAGGCGCTTTTTTGATATTTTCTTGAAATCTCTGGAATATTTTTATGGACTGTATCAAAAGAGAGATTTCTTGCTTCTAATGCTGTAATGGTTATAGGTAGATTGTAAAAATTACACTTTATATATTCTAAACTGTCAGCCAGAAGTTTTTGGCTATGGAAAAATGAGTGATTTTAGTGCGGCGTTGCCAAGTTGCCATCTCTCACTTGCTATGCCATGAGTGAAAAAACGAAATCCCTCTAAAGTACCTAACTTTTAACATTTTTCATACAAAACGAATACCGCTTGACGAAATTATTTTAACAGAAAAATATTTGTTATATCTTCAGTTAATGATTCTCAGTTTTTCAAAATGATTTCAAGAAAATTACGATTGTTATTTAAAGAAACAGTCGCTTTAACATCAATCCGGATAGGGTTCGCGTGTTAAATATGCAAATTTCAAAAGTCAATATTTACAAATTTAGTGCCGCAAGGACTATTGAAAAAAATTTCTACGTATAAAGAACACTTATAATTATGTATATGTATTCAAAGTTTTAAAAGGATTGCAAGAAAATCGATTTATTAGGGAACGTCCTTAAGAGAGTCTTGATTAAAAATGATTTTCCCACCGGTTCAGACATTTTTAAACACGTGAAATAATAAACAACAAAAATGAAGTGAATTCAAAACTTCAGCTCCTCCGCCTTCTTACGAGTCGTACTTTTTGTTTGATTTTTCATTTTTATATAATAAATAAATTTGTCAGCCTGTCAATGAAATTAAAAAACAATCATTATTTATTTTCGTCCTATATATATATTTGCTTTATCAATTTTTGCAATGACAAAAATGTTTATTTTACTTTACATAATAAGGTAAAAGATGACTCATAAGGAGGCTCTTTAAATATTTCTCAATTTGAATATACTCTCTAATTAAAATGAAAGCCTTTTTCATTTTAATTAAAAGAAGGACCGAGGTTACTCGGTGATTTTGTCCATCGATAAATTAATATTATTTTTAATTTTAAATAAATAAAATAAGAATAAATAAATTCAGGTAATAGGGTCGATTTTTATTTGCAAACAGAATTAAGTAAATAATATTTTTTTGCCAACATTTTGACCCACTCCGGCTAATAATTTAATATATACATAGGTTTTCTTCGTTGATCATTTTAAACCCTGAAGAAGGAGGGCCGATCCTCCCAATCGTCAGATTTTTAAAAGGACTACAATTTACGTTCTAATAATATGTAAATTATTTTATTCAGAATTTGTGGTTTTTTACACACCTACCTGTTAATATAATAATTAAGAAAAAAACTTATCAAATTAAAGTTACCCGAAGATGAGACCTTGACAAATTGATTTTTCCACCCAAAAACCCATAATCTGTGATTTTCATCGAAATCTTTACAAACCTATTCTATAGAAATCAATCTTAAAACGCCTATTTCAAATCCAAACCTTTCTAGAGAATTTCTCCCTTTTCAATGAAATTTTAAGAAATTTAAAAAAATAGAAGTTCATTCATTTTTTAAAGCAAATATTTTTTCAATATATTAAAATTTCATTGATAAAGGGAGAAATTCTCTCAAAACGTTTGGATTTTAAACAAACGTTTTAAGACAGTTTTTTTTATAAAAGATTATTATTTATTTATATTTACATATTAAACAAACAATAACATTTATATATATATGTTGCAGTAAAAACCCGTGTTTAGTAAGCACGCGTTCTTACTAGTTAAAACGCGTTTCACTGAATACCTTTATGGCAACTAGAGTTTACTGATGTTGCTTGAGTTTGATTCAAAAGTCTAGAATCTTCATTTTTGACCTTCCGCCTCATTTTGGGTGTTTATTTGCAAATAATTTTAAACGAAAATGTCAAAAATTAGAATCAAAGTTGTAGAGGATGTAATTTTTGACATTTTCGGTTAAAATTTTTTGAAAATAAACACCCAAAATGAGGGCGAAGGTCAAAAATAAGATTCCAGACCTTTGAACCAAACTCAACCAACATCAGTAAACTCTAGTTGCCACGAAGGTATTCAGTGAAACGCGTTTTAACTAGTAAGAACGCGTTTTTACTGCAATATATATATTGCTCATTTGTTGCACACCGACATAACTCAAAACTGTGATTTTTCAGAAGTATCAATTCATACTTTTGACGATTAATATAACTTGCTGCTTTCATCTGAAAATATCTAACTTCTTAATATTGTATTCTTTAAAACATCCTGATAAGTTGTTTTCGAATAAATGTTTCAAGTCAAAAGTTGGAATTGATCCTCCTGGAAGATCACAGTTTTTGAGTTATCTCGGTGTTGCAGGAAATGAGTGATATAAATATATATCTGTAATAAATGAAAGGATTTAGTCGATTCTCGACATCTCTCTTGTTGTTTGTATCTCTTCTCTGTGTTCGTCAAAGCGTGCTAATGTGTGTATTCGATAGAATGGTAAATGGAGAAGTCTAGAGGTTGTCGGTGTCGATGTGATAGGAGGATAAACTGCGCAAGCGTCTGCCTTCGCCCCAAGTCTGCATTTCACGCTCAGACTCAGTGCCTTTCAGGCATTCGTGTGCTTTATACCTCGGAAATACTTTTTTCCCCCTATTTTACTTGTTCTGTCATCGGTGTAAGCAATTGGCTCTCGTCAGGCTTGACAGCCGCTGCTTTGCCTCCATGAAACCAATCGCTATGCTCCTATCTACACGGATTTTTTACACCAGTTCTCCTCTTCGTCAAGGGATCAGATGGTTTTTGCTTTAAGATCCGAACTAAATTAATAAACAAACCCTGAACTGTTGTTTTTTTTTTATGATTTTTTGATTGATCTTTAACCATGTAAACATTTCGGATGATCTTGTGACAATATGCATCATGGGCAATGTGCTCCAAAGAAACGTTGGTACATTGCCATGTCTGAAGAATCGAATCTCCAAAGGGGCGGTAAGCAATGATTGTATATAATTGGTTTACCTGTCAAACTCCTCTGCTGCTGCTTCTGTAGCTAGAGAGAGAGAGAAACCTCCCAAATGGACCCGACTTATCGATCCCAGCCAATGTTGTTCTCTGGCTGACACAACTTACTTTTTAGTGTCAATTTCTTGCCAATAATATATTCACATTTTATTGTATTTTCCACTTAAAAATCACATAATCCTAAATCTGAGAAATTATTCTTAAATAAATCACAAAATATTATATTAAACTAATAAATCAATTCACATTTAAATAATATTGAAAATCATTTATTTTTTTATTAGATATGTAGCGATTAGATGTGTTGGCGATTGAATTTTTGTGATTAAATTTTTGTTTAAATCGCACATAATTAATTATTTATTGAACACGAACAAGTATATATATCTGTAGCTATATTGTATTATTTGTTCGTATTCAATAAATGATTATAGTTAATTATGTGTGATTTAATCAAAAGTTCGACCCTTATTTATTTTTTAGTTTTAATAACGATTTATAAGCTGTCTTAATGTTTTATTAATAAAAATGACAGCTCCCTTGGGGTTGAAATTTTTTTTATTTCCTTTCATACGATGACGTTTCAACACTTTATTGTTTCTTTTTTTTAGTAAAACCTCGTATTTTTTTCTAAAATTAAAGAAAAAAAAGGGACTAAGGCTTGGTATGCTTTCTACAAATTTTAGTGATTTGTTAATGTGTTGGCACTGAACAGTTTGAACTTTAAAAGCTGAAACTTGGCACAAAAGAGTTGATTATTTTACAAACTTATCTTCCAAATTTCAGCTTAATATCTACAACAGTGTTTAAATAAAGGCTCTTTATTTAATATGTTTGTTTTTATGATGGATTTGAATTACTTTTTTTACCATTAAATTCTTATTGAATACTTATTTCGGTTATGATTGGAGGTAGTTTAGTTTACTAACTACTTAATGCTCATAAACTGATTTATATATAGTATTTGTAATTCGTCTACAATTTATTATTTAACTATTTTTTACCACCTATAGATTAAAAATTTAATTTTGGTCTTATTATAAAATTATATTTGAATTGGTTTTTGAATATTAAGTCGTAATTGCAGTTCTGTGTGTTTGTCTTTATTTTTTTATATCAAACAGAGGACACATTCTTTGATTAATTCCTATAAATTCAACGAAATTCCCTTACTCTATATAAAAAACCTTTAATTTTCATTATAATTTGTTGTGTTTCAAATATTTACTTGTATCTTCTTCTTGATTTTTCACTTCCTGAGTTTTTTAAAACATGGACATAAAAACAAAACCCAACAGCTTCCTTTTTTTTTTAAACAAAATAATTGTTTGTCTTAAATTTATTGATATATGGTAAAACAAGTTTGTTTAGGTACTATGGGTAAAATAACGTTTGGTCAAATTAGAAATTAAATTAAAACCTCCATGATGTTTCGGTTTCTAATTCAGAAAATGAATAATTAAAAAATAGTAAAAAACTATTGGTGTTTTTATTTTCTTGATTTTGAATCTAAAAATACACAATAAGTAATCATAAGCAATTGTACTCATTTGGATCTATTAATATACTGAGATATGTTTACTTACTAGAGTTATATCATATATTTATTTTGTTATGTTTTCAAAAGTTAAAATACAGATAAAATAATCACATTTAAATTTATTGATTATGCATTGAGAAAATGAATAATTAAATTATTGATAATTATTATTATTATACTCTAATTTTATTAAAAGTTAAAACCTAATGATATGATACTAAATTGAAAGTTTTTTTTGCCGAGAGTAGCAGAATTTTTATATATTGAAGGAGACAATAAAAGAGTGTGTCTTCTGCTGGAATTATAAATTTTATTTATTTATAACGAGACTAATATAAATTAAATAAAAAATAAAATTTATAATTCCAGCAGAAGACACACTCTTTTATTGTCTCCTTCGATATGATACTTGTGATTCTTTTTATTCAAGAAAAAATCATAATAAAAAACCTCTGAATGTATAGTTTCATGTTGAACTTATTATCGAAACATTCTTTGTTCAAAATTATGTTAATTATAAGATCATTAAGCAAGCGCCAGGCAACTAATGTATTTCTGTATCAATTCTATTCTTAACTATGTACATTTTTAACAAAGGAGCTTAACGTGAAACAATAAATTTAAGAGCTTGAAAAGTCTAATAAAGAGACGAAAAGTCGTTGTTGAATTGATTATTATTTTGATTTTTTTTGTTTCTCAAGTCCAAGTGCTTAATAAAAATCATGATGAAAAAAATTTGAAACAACTAATAACTCATGACATTTGATAAATGTACTAATTTTTTCGTTAGAGCCGTTTTTGAGAAAATCAAAAAAAAAAAATCACTTCCGGTTTTCTGATTTCAACTAAAAGCTTGCTGTACTCCTTCTAGCCTATATTGAGCTTAGGTTTCGAATTTCGTAGCTCTGAGACTTATGGTTGCGAAACGCAGGGGGGTACATACATACATACGCACTGACCAATAGATTTTGGACCCTTTTTTGGCCTCTGGGGACCACAATTTCCGTTTTTATGTCCTAAATCCGGTTTCCAACAATTAAGGGCAACGATTCCTTCCACCTAGAAGTTACAAAATGAAATTAACTTTATTCATCTCTGAGATACAAGCTCTCAAAGAGTCAGGACCCAGACTGACCATCGCAATACTCTCCCATTATATTCTATAGAATATAAATGTGAAAGTAAGAATTAAAAACACTACCAAAGTTGATATACTGGTAAGCTTGAAAGCTTAGAAATTTTATCTTGGGATGTTTGTCCAGTGAATTGACGAATCGTAAAGTAAAAGTCCAGTTGGATTTTTTTTTAATCCTTGACTAATCGTGGTCTTTTATTTTTATTTCCTAAATTTTTTATACAGATTCAAGAAACGTGTATTCTAGAAAATACAGCTTTTAATTAGCTCCGCACTGCGTTTAATCAATTACCAAACACTTCACTGGACTTCGTACGTTAATAGATAGTTATTTTTAAAAGTGACAGTAAATTAACATCAATTGTCTTCATTTTACTCGTAATGGTGATGATTCAGTTATTTTTAAAAGATTTATTATACAAGGAAAGTTTTGAATTTTTGATTAATAATTGATAATCCATATTTTTCTTTTAAACCTTACTGGGCTTTTCAAAATGCTTATTCAGATTCCTAAAATGGAGTTGTCAAATAAAGTAACGGGTTCCGATCTATGTCCATTGTTTTCCTGCTCAATCCTTATTTAGTTGTCAAAATCAAGCGGATTTCAATAGAAAATTTAATAATTGCTAAGCATAACAGGTAGTTGGTTTTCATTCTGCATTCTTTAATTAGGTGTATATAAAAAAGGTTCAATAAATAGTCTTTAGGATATTCAATGAATATATTGGTATAAATCTAAAATCTACGGAAATAAATGAAGAGTGAAATGATTTTAAATAACTAAAACGATAATTTTTTTTATGTAAGAATGTCATTCCTGTGATTTGTATACTCGACTCAATATTTAAATAAATGTTGTTTTCGATTAATATTTTATAGATTTATTTGAGAAACGATCTAAAAATGATGTTTTAAAATTGTTTTCAACCATATTCCGAATTTCTACAAAAGATAATAAAATTTATCAGACAATACTTTTATTTCCTCATTAGAACATTTGCTTGCAAATAACGTGTGATCCCTTTTAAAATCAATGTCTGAAATTTAATAGCTGAAAATAGGGGTGGTTATTTTATATATATGTTGCAGTAAAAACGGGTTCTTACTAGTTAAAACGCGTTTCACTGAATACCTTTGTGGCAACTAGAATTTACTGATGTTGGTTGAGTTTGGTCCAAAGGTCTAGAATCTTCATTTTTGACCTTCCACCTCATTTTGGATGTTTATTTTCAAAAAATTTTAAACGAAAATGTAAAAAATTACATCCTCTACAACTTTGCTTCTAATGAGGATGTAATTGTTTACATTTTCGTTTAAAAATGAAGCAGAAGGTCAAAAATGAAGATTCTAGGCCTTTGGACCAAACTCAACCAACATCAGTAAATTCTAGTTGCTACAAAGGTATTCAGTGAAACGCGTTTTAACTAGTAAGAACACGTTCTTACTAAAAACGGGGTTTGACTGCAACATATATATATATATATATTTTTAATTGTTAATGAACGTTCTCATATATGAGATTAATAAAAACCTTTCATAAATACTTATTAATTATGAATAACTTTAAAAAATGTTTGATTTATTTGTGCAAGGTTTTTTTTCATTTATTTCATATGTTAGAAATTTCATTAACAACAAGATATACATACAGTTGTATCAATTCCAAGAAACTTGATGAAATGTCAAGTCACTCGAATCGTTATGGCAATGAAAATTAAAAAAAATTCTATGTCTAAATTCTGAAGAAAAGTATTATTCATCTTCAAATATTATCGTATAAATGAGTATGTTGATTCTAATTGTATTAAAGTATTATTAGTATACCGCGCTTGAGGTAATTTTGACCTGATATTATTGCAAGAGTAAAATGACCAATTTAAAACACGGATCTAGATTAAATAAAGACTCGCGTGATTTTTCAAGTCGAATTTCGGCACATTTATTTTGTTTTGTTTCTTGAGTTACTCATGTCAAAAAAATCCATAAAAACCTACTATCGTGGTTCTAAAAATATAGGTTCATATTTAATCAAGTAACAAAAATTAATAAATTTATGCCAATCGTGCAACTTCTCAACTGTAATAATTTATTTAGTAAACAATTTCAAGAATCATTAGGCGCATTTCTTAAAAATGTAGGCATCTGCCTGAACTCGTTCATTTAGCACCTGCATGTCAATATCCACTCATTTAGTGGAGTTCTCATAAAACTTCGTACATTGTTTTCCAATATTATTAGTAAAAATAATTTTCAATCATGATTTTTTTTCTGTTTGTGTGTCTGGATTCAGATACCCACGATAACTTAAGAACGAAAAGTCGTAGTAAGTTCGCTCTTGTACTAAAATTTTTAAATTTTATGCTTTCTAATTTTAATAATTCTGGTTCTTAAATTTAGAAAACATTTTTTGAATGATCTTATTGGGATTTTAAGGCAATAAAGAGATAAATGAACAGTTTAAGTTTATTGTTAATTACTTATAAGTGCGTCACTAGGGTAAATAAGTTTTCACTTTTTTTTTAAATAATTAATGTGCGGGTGAATGATTCTTTCATTAGAATCCAATCAAGGAAAATGTGTATAAAGGGCGGGGATAGAATAATCTTCCTTTAGAGCCTAGGGGTGAACCCTTCATCTATTGTCTTCTACTTGGAAATGAAAGTGGAATTGGAAGTAGGTGTACACGATATTAGGTCGCGGTTCACCCCTCGTTTAGAGAGCTAATGCTTTGGCAAAGATGCCAAATACAAGTTCAGACCTGTTTAAGATTAGTAGAGATTAATTCCTCAATTTCTATTATTTTAGAAACGACTTTTGACTATAAGTAAAAAAATAATAAATCGAAATAAACACCTTATTTAAAATTACTAATTCAACGAACTGCAAACAGCGTACCGAGTCTTGAAAAAGTTTCACTTTTTTCTCCAATTTTCGATTGAATTCATTACTCTAATTTACTTGGCCCATCTCTAAGCATAGGGCTTATTAGAAAAAAAACGTTTTCACTGTGTATAAATAAATATTCTTTTCTCAAAACACTCTTTGTTTCTCCTTTAAAATGAGTGTTTTGTGGGTTAGGCCATATATAGCCTGAACACTATTGAAATTTAACGAGAGATATTTCCAAAGAAAGAAATATTTCGAGGGTGACTTCAAACATAAAAGGTTAGGAAAACACTGCTTTAAGTAGTGGATCTCCTCTTCTAAGGGCCGGTTGTATGTCGCCAAGTAAATGCTTTTACCACTAACCAAAGGTAGATGGTAAATGGAGGGATTGGGATGGACAATCAGATGACAGGCACTTTCAGTTCCAGTCATCTGATTGGCCATCCCAGCCCCTCCATTTACCATCTACCCTTGGTTAGTGGTAAAAAGCATTTACTTTGCGACATACAACCGGCCCTAAGTAAAAGAGAATATTTCTGGCCTTCTTTTCATGTCTAAGTTACCCTTGAAATCCTCCCACTAAAATGCTCAGCCTGTGACCCTAGTTTCAATTGAGAGGCCGATTAATTGAGGATTGGGCTCTGTGATCCCCCTAGGATCCTTCTAGTGTCTTTCTTTTCCATAGAAACACCCGTGTCTGACCTGAAATGAATCTCAATAAATTATCCCCCCTAAAGACTCACTTCACTGACTTTGCCATGGATCGACAAGCACCCCTTCACAGTCAAAATAGATGTCGAATCGTATTAATAAATTCGTTCCCTAGTTTAGCCCATATGTCGTTATTATCTCACTGTTTTTTTCTTCTTTCCTAATCATCGTCAAGCGTAACCAACAATATTGAATTGACTCAAAAATGTTCATTTTTTTGGTTATTGTTACTTCTGAGATCAAAATGATTGAAATTGAAAAAATTTTGTTTTACCGAGAGTATCAGAGATGTTGATTCATAAAGAGAAATCAATAAGGTTGATCTCTGTTTGATGCAAAAAAACATATTATATAAAATTGGAGTAATTTTTGGAGACGGACTGATAAGTGAAATTGAGTGGATATTGATGAAGCAGTCCAAAAAAGAGGAAGATAATTTTTTTATTCATAAACAGACGTTTCGGAACCTATTCCCTCCTTCTTCAGGCTTTTGAAAAGTCAGTGAAGGAATGTCGCATTGGATTTCCTTCACTGACTTTTCAAACCCCTGAAGAAGGAGGGAATAGCCTCCGAAACGTTGGTTTATGAATAAAAAGATAGTATAAATGATCTTCTTTTTTTTGGACTGCCTCATCAATATCCACTCAATATTATATAAATAACGAATATAAGTATATATATTATTTATTTGTTTGAGACTATAATTTCGGATGTTTGATCTTCGTCAAATATCTCCTATTTTTCATTGATTCAAACACCTGATTTGATTAAGGGAAATTCGTTTTGTCGTAATAGCAAGTTATTCGAACGTTTGTTGGTTGAACAGCTTGCTATTACAACAAAGCGAATTTTCCTACATCTAATCGGGAATTTGAACCCCTGAATAATAACAGATCAAATATTTTTAATTAAAAAGACTGATGATGAAGGTCAGTTGGAAGATAGTCTCTAACAAATAAACTACTATATATGAATATGTATATTTTTATTTGCATCAAGCAGAGTACTAACTAGTTGATTTCTCTTTACAAAATTAATTGTATTTCCAAAATTCCAAAAGTACTAATTGGATTTTGGGATTTCTAGCTTCAGAACTTCCTGAAACTTAATTAATAATAATCTCCACCTTATACCAAATTTAAACTTTCAGATCAATCGCTTTTTAAATATTATCAAAATTGAAATAGAGCGTACAGCGTCTTGAAAAAGTTGTCATTTTTTTTCTCCAAAATTTCAATTCTTTGAAAGTTTGTGTGGCTCTCTTTTGGGGTGTCAGAGACGAATAGTCAATCCCAAAAGAAATTTAAATTTAGGTATAGACGAAATAAACTTAAAATAAACCCTTCGTTTCTAGAAGAGTTAAACAGTCAGTAAGTTTTCATGTCTGTATAATTGGTTGTCTATCACCCAGGCGACCCATTCTTTTATTTTTATGCTAGCCAAATGAAAAGCCAGTATTTATATAGTAGATATCTTTGTCAAAACAATATTAGGATTAAGTTAGAATTAGAAATGTTATTTCTTATATTTACTAAGCAAAAAAAAATTAAATATTTTTGTTGTGTATATATGTTAGGTATATATTTTTAGAAATATTTCATGGAATAATTAACTTCGAAAAAAAAATTATAAATTATAATATATGACTAAAATATTTACAAAAAAATTATATATGTTTGTATTGTATGGGGTAATAAGTTTCAAGACTGGTTTGATGCAACTAATCGCTTTCATTTGACTTTCTCAATTATTTTATATCTACGAAATTCTCACCTCTCTCATACTATTCTTCATTATTTATAAAAAATATTCTAAACTACTTCACCCGATTTTATTTATTTACCCCCCCCCCAGCAATCCAACTCAATCTAAAATATATACAAAATGAATTGAACCTTTCACAGAATTCAATATTTTCACCATGTTAAAATTGAGTTCTATATTATTGAAAACTTCACAATGTGTTATTATTCTATGTAACAGTCCATTCAAAAAGTGCATAGGATGACAAATAGATGGCGTTACTAGAATTTTTCCATGTGATTTTTATTTAGTACTAACCTTCAAACGATACGTGTATAAATTTGACAGCAATCTGACTATTGATTCGTGAGTTATAGCATTTTGTGTGAAGCAACTTTTGTTATTGAAAAAAAAATGGAAAAAAGTGAATTTCGAGTTTTAATAAAGCATTGCTTTTTGATGAAAAAAAATACAGTAGAAACCAAACAATGGCTTGATAAACATAATGTTATAATAGGTAAAACATTTTAAAATTTATTGAAATAATTGAAAAAAAAAATAAGAGATTTTAATTTATACTGGCATTAATTTAAATTTTCGTGATGTTTTAAACGACGATACTGTCTTTTTCAATCAAGCTTTGTTCGATTCATTCTCACAATTATAAATAAATATGTTACCTCTCTTTTATAATACTAGTATTATATGGATGCTGTAAATAAATAATTATATTAGTTGAATAAAAGATTTCACTGTCGATGGTAACAGAATTGTTTTTATTTTAGGTATAAAATAAAATGAGAGAGTCTTCTGTTTTTTAAATAAAATAATTTTTAATTATTTCTAGAGACTATAGTTTCGAAGGCATTGCCTTCATCATCAGTCTATCACAAATATTTCAAATTAGTTACAAATTAAGATTTATACATTGAAAATTTTGAAAAATATATAATGTGATGTGATATGAAGAAAAAGACATTATATATTTTTCAAAATTTTCAATGTATAAATCTTAATTTGTAACTAATTTGAAATATTTGTGATAGACTGATGATGAAGGCAATGCCTTCGAAACTATAGTCTCTAGAAATAATTAAAAATTATTTTATTTAAAAACAGAAGACTCTCTCATTTTATTTTATTTTTAACCTAAAATAAATAATTATATTATTCGAATATATAGTATATCAATCAAACATGATTAAATAAAGCTTGAGACTCATCCGACGAAACATCTTGGAAATTAAAATAAACACAAATAAAAATTCAGGCTGTCTTATTAAATAAATCTTAAAACGTGTACATTTTTCTTGGAACTTTGGAGGGGATCCGAGCCCTCTTGGCTAGATGCCTGGATTTCAGGAATGTTTCTCTGGAAGGCAATGTACTGTATACTTGAGAACAATTCGACTATTTTAATTACCATAACATGATATCTTAACATCACTATCCTAGAATATAATTTTAAAAAATTACTTGGTATTCCGGGCAGCCGGAATGTTAATAAGTTCACTCAATAATTTAAATTTTTCTTTACTACTATACCATTCGGGGTATGGTCAAATATTGTAATCATGCATGGAAAAAAGTGGTTTTTTGGCTTAGTTTTTTCAAAATATCTCAAAAACGGCTGAAACTATTTTAATAAAAAAAAAAAATAGTTTTTAAGGAATTTTGTGTTGGTACTTGGTGAAACATTTTTTTAAAATTATTGGATAAAAAAATACTTGATAGGTTTCACATTAAGATATAAAAATAAAACGAAAAAAAAAATTGAAGGAAACCATGGCGTTTCTATCTACAAAAAAGGCCGCCCATAAATTATATCACAAGAATTTCAAGATTTTTAGACCCCCTCACATTGTGTCACATTTTCACTGAGCCCCTCTGTATTGTGACGTCACACTATCACTTTTATACCCTTAATTGCTTGCTTACAATTTTTTTATTTTACCAACATTTTCAGGTTGGTATAATAATAACCTGATATCTAAAAAAAATATATTTGAAAAAATTTTAAATTAACTTTTGTGACATCACAATTTTTAAGACCCCCCCCCCCCGTCACATTTTGTCACAATCGGAAATACCCACTCCTCTTACTATGTGATGTAACTTATGGATGCCCCTAAAGAGTGAACATCGAAAAATTATATTTTACGAGATATTAATTTTGTCAAAATATCTCTTAGTACATTAGTTATAGTACTTTACCAAATTTTGTGTACGCTCTAGATCAAAACTACTGTGAATATCAAAACGAAATTCCGCATATAGACCCCTTGTATTAAAATTAAGAACTGATTAGATTTTGGTTGAAATCGAACCAAAAATTGAGGGGGCGGGGGGCTCTTAAAAAAATTAAAATCAAACTAAAAAAAAAAAAAATTGAACTTACTATAAAAGAGATGTCATAAAAAAGGAGTTATTATTTTTTCGGGATCCGAAATTGTGGGGGGTTCGAAAAATAGAACTATCAATATAACTCCAAGACCCTTAGATCGATTTCGCATATGCACCCTATATGACCTTATGAAAATGTAAAATTGATAGTGACCCAAAGGGGGGGGGGGGGGGGGTAATTTTTTTTATCGTCTTCACTTTTACCATCAATTTAAGATTAGAACCTCAATAAATGAATGTTTTAAAAGAAATTTAAACTGAGCCATGCGTGTTGAAAGTCATCTTGCTTCATTTTAATTAAACACTTTGAACAAATGCTATTTTAACTTTATTATCTCAATTTAGATATTTATCTGATGTTATTTAAATGAAAAGTAATCAAGTTTTTTTCTTATGCGAATTAGTTTCACAGGTATTTATCATTTCTCTTTATCTCTTCTCTACCAGACTTGTGCTTGCGAGTTTATTAGAGAAGGCTTATTGAACATTCAGGAACGTTGATTGACTAATACTTCCTCTTTTTATTCCCCCTTATCATGAATCACACTTAATTGAAAATTCGAAACTATGACAGCTCACTTTTTTTCAAAATGCATACTTCTTTTTTTTCTGACCTAGAGCAACACTAAAGTATTCGAAAGGGTTTTATTGATCTTCAATTTGAAAGGAATTAAAGGAAATGAGAGAGGGAAAGAGAAAGAATAGCGTGTGTTCTGCTCGTTCCATTTCCAGAGATTCCAGAATTGTTCCAATTCAAGTGTTTAAAATGCTTTTTCTTTTTCTCAATTTAAAACACTTAAACCGTGTAATATTAGAAACCTAATAGAGCTTATCCTCCTGCAATAATTTTATATTTTAATTCAAAGAAAAGCTGGCTGCAAATGCAAGCAAGCATTATCATAAAGGACTCGATCATTCTCAAAGGAGACTGTATCCGAGTTTCGACTTAATCCAATTATAGATACATTAAATCAGTGAAAATGATATATGACTCGTTCACTGCACAAATCGATTAACTCCACTTTTTGAAATATCTTAAATTTATCAGTGATAGTTTTTTATATTTATAATAAATTTCCCAAATATTAAAGATTCACACCATTAAATGGAAAAAAAATTTGGCCATTGAATAATAAATAATGTAATAATGTATATTATTTCTCCACTTTTTTTTTATGGATTTAATAAATTTGTTCAGTGAACAGCTCATATATATAATAATATAATACATACATATTATAATAAGGAGTTCAAATTGTTGATAGTAGTAGACTTTAAATTTCTAAAATAAGCTGACGTGTTCTGATATGGCCATTCACTTGACTTTACCATACAAACTGGGCCCTAAAATTATTTATAATAATGTAGGGGGGGTTAGTTTTTGCATTTTTATACTTCTGGGGTCCCACTGATGTATACAAAATTTGGTTGAGTTTGGTAAATGGCCATGATATTCATTTTTTTTACCCCCCCCCCCCATTTTGGGAGGTTAGTTTTTGCATTTTTAGACTTCTGGGGGTCCACTGATTATATACACAAAATTTGGTTGAATTTGCTCAAATGGCCTAGATTTTTAATTTATAACCCCCCCTCCACCCCCTTAATTTTGGGTATATTTGTACCAAAATCTAATCAGCTCTTAATCTCAATGGACCAAAACTACGTGTGAAATTTGGTTTCGATATTCAAACTAGTTTTTGAGCTAGCTCGTCCACAAAAATTTGGTAACTCACAGACTAACGGACAGACAACCAGACTAACTAACAGACATTTTGACAAAACAATTATTATCTCGAAAAATATAATTTTTTCGATGTTCACTTATTAGAGCTTTTTTGTAGAGCGAAATGCCATGGTTTCGCTCAATTTTTTTAATCAAAATAGTTTCAGCCGTTTTTGAGATATTTCGAAAAAAAAAATCACTTTTTTCATGCATGATTACACAATACTTGACCATACCCTGTATGGTAAAGTAAAAAAATCACAAAAATTTGTTATCTTCTACTCCAGCAATTCTAAACGGGGGCCGCGAAAATATTATAATTTTTTAAGTTTTTATATCTTTACAAATAAAATAAATAAATAAAAAAATATGTTACTATTGATAGTTTTTATAAGTGAATTTAATGAAATCTCAATATTCTTAAACATGCTCAAACTAAATAAAAACGTTGAGCGCATAGGTAAATTTGACCCAAACAGACAGACAGACAAAATTACAACTTGAATAAAACCGTGTATTTTTTATAATTATACGAACATGAATTTAGGTCATTTATCAAAGATCTTAAATAGATATGTTTATATTGCATGTAGGAGGGTCTTGTCCTCTCGCTCTCCCCAAGCCTAAGTTTACAATTTTTATACTATAGAAAATTGAAAGTTTTTACCGAGAGTAGCAGAATTTTTATATATTGAAGGAGACAATAAAAGAGTGTGTCTTCTGCTGGAATTATAAATTTTATTTATTTATAACGAGACTATAGTTTCGAGGGCTTTGCCCTCTTCATCAGTCTATTACAATGTATTCACAGGAATTAATTTATGAATGAAAGGTTAAAATCTTAACCTAACCACACGAAAGATTTTAACCTTTCATTCATAAATTAATTCCTGTGAATACATTGTAATAGACTGATGAAGAGGGCAAAGCCCTCGAAACTATAGCCTCGTTATAAATAAATAAAATTTATAATTCCAGCAGAAGACACACTCTTTTATTGTCTCCTTCAATACTATAGAAAATATACTTTCATTTGAAAATATACCTATTTTTCAAGAAATATGTTATTACTGACAATATAATGAAGCATTTTTTTATTATTATAATTATTATTGTTACATTTGAGAGGTTTTTTTTGTACCAGTAATTACGAGTATGTTAACCCTAATGGTGGAGGGGGGGGGGGTATTGGTCGCAAAAATATTTGAAGTGGGCCGCGAATACACTTTCGGATTTTAAGGGGGCCCTGACTAATAAAAGGTTAAGAACCACTGGTCTACACATTTTCCAAGGCTATTTCAGAAAACCCTAAATTCACAATTTTCATTTGAATAATAGAAAATGACAATTATATTTCAGAAATCTCAATTCACTTCAGAAAAAACCCCATTTATATTTCAAAAATCTCTATTAAATTTCGGTTAACCCCAATTGTATTTTAGAAAATAAACATATATAAATAATAATAGGAGAATGGGAACTGTTTAGCGCATATCACATGACTTTCCCTTACGAATATATATATGTTTTGTGCCGGCCACATTACTTACTTTCACTTGCCATTAACAAACACATATTATATATTTTTTGTGTCCAACACATGATTTTCACTTACTAACCTTAAATATTTTGCAGTATTTGTGCCGACCACATTGCTTTAACTTATCAACATTGAATGTTGTATTTATTGCACACCATTAGACTCCCTTAGAATCATCGTATATTTTATACTCATCATTTCATTTTTTAAACCACTCCCCTAATTTATTAAATAAGGGCGTACCTTCTATATTCTATTAATTTAAAGTGAAAGTAATGTCCACAAAGAGAAACAAAGAGGTTGTCCTCTGCTTGATGCAAATAAACATACACACATATATATCGAGATGATATATCTGTATTAGTTCTAAGCTGACCACCAGTGAAGAAGGAACATCAAATTTTCAATATCCATACGATATTAACTCCATGAAAAACAACATTTATAATTAAAAAAGACTAATGATGAAGACCAAGTCTTCGAAACTATAGTCTCAAACAAATAAATAATATATATAATATACAGATATATCATCTCAATATATATGTCTGTATGTTTATTTGCATCAAGCAGAGGACAACCTCTTTGTTTCTCTTTTGTGAATCAACAACTCTGCTATTCTCGGCAAAACAAAAACTTTTCAATGAAAGTAATGTGGTCGGAACAAAACACGGCAATTTATTTAATATTCTTAAGGGAAAAAAAATCATGTGATAAACGCTAAACATTGAATTAATATGTTTATTTTTTGAAATTCACTTGAAAATTCTGGAATACAAGTCAGATTTCTCAAATTAACTTGATATTTTCTGGATCTTTCTAATTGGAAAAGGTCTAGATCCATCATAGAATAACATTTTTAAATACATTTCAGAAGGGTCCAGCTCGGATTAAGTAGATGACAACTCACGTGATTTCTTTAGAAATCATAAACCAAACTAATAAAAAAAATGAAGGAAAAATTGAAAAAACCTTTTTCAGAAAAAGCCCATAATCAATTTTTTGCCCTGGAAATAAATACATACTTTTGGCACCAGAGCGAACAGATTCAAAAATTTTGTGATAAAATTTTGATTACCAAATCGTGAGACATAAATCTTCCAAATCACTTTGAAAGAACTAAAGGCTTAACCATATAAATTTATTGGTTTGTCCGTGTCACATCAGAGCTTCTACATTTAGCCGAATGATTCATAAAAACTTCTAAGATATTAAAGTAGCGTTTGTATAATCGCAATGCCTGTAAAATACTACATTTTACCCATTGATATTAATACAATAAATAAATCTGAAAGGTTAATATTATCGATTATAAGAAATGGATGATTATCTATTTTTAACCGACTTCAAAAAAGGAGGAGGTTCTCTATTCGACTGAATTTTTTTTGTGCCTATGTTACCTCATATCTCCGCCAATTGTCAACCGATTTTGAAAAATTTTTTTGGATTGGGTCCAGTCTAGCTTCCGATTGGTCCCATTTTTTTTTCGTTTTTTTTTCATAGGTATTAGACCTTTTTTATTAGGTTTGTTTAGACCTAACCTCTTTGTTTATGAACCGATTTCGATGGTTCTTTTTTTATCCGAAAGGGGGTGTCTTAGGGATGGTGTCATATTAATTTGGTCAAGTTCTGATGATATGATCACTATTAATAACATCACTAAAAGAGAAAAATAAACATAATTTTTATGAAAAAATAAAAACCGACTTCAAAAATTAAATGCAACAAATAAAATACACTAAAAGGTATAAATAATTATTATCTTATTTAGTTACAACTAAACGACGAAATATTAACATGAAATTACTTTTTGAAGTTGGTGCCAAACATATACCTTTTATGAATCGCACTCGACGGATCTTACTTAGTACGTTTGGCGGGTACGCTCGCTTATAGGTATAGTTTGTTTGGTACCGACTTCAAAAAGTAATTTCATGTTAATATTTCGTCGTTTAGTTGTAACTAAATAAGATAATAATTATTTTATACCTTTTTAGTGTATTTTATTTGTTGCATTTAATTTTTTGAAGTCGGTTTTTATTTTTTCTTAAAATCATCCCTTAATCGTTTCACAATTAAAAGGCAAAAATACCAAGGAAAAATTCTATCAATAAATAACATATTTTTAATTTATTAATTTTTTTCATATCAAAAAGTAAAATTCTTACGTTTGAATGCAAGTTCCATAAGTACTTGCTATCAGGGTAGTTTATTGAACCTTTGAGATGTTAACGCTTTCAGGGGGTGGGCTCCTTAATTAAACACATCTAACAGAGAAATCAATGAGATTGTTCTCTGCTTTACGCAAATAAAGATACCTACACCGTATATATATATATAATTTGTTTAGAAAAATTAATTATTCACTGTTTAATATAATAAAAAAAAATACAAATCTTTACTAGAAGTCTAGTTTCAAAATAAACGTTCCGAGATTGTTTTACAAAGATGTGTATTTTTTAATATAATTTGTTTTTTAGAGACTATACTTTCGAAGTCTTGACCCCTTCAACATCATTCATTTTAGTTAGAGATATTTTATCTGCTGTTTTTTATGGGTTAAAATATCCGATTGGATGTAGGTAAATTCGTTTTTGTTGTGATTGTAAGCTGGTCACATAACAAACTAACATTTTTGACCAGCCTGTTATTACAACGAAAACAAATTGAACCCATGAGAAAAGTTTGTTGATTGTTATGTGACAAGCCTGCTATTACAACAAAACGAAAACATTTGAACCTTTGAGCTTTTTTGTAGACCGAAATGCTATGGTTTCGCTCAATTTTTTTAATCAAAATAGTTTCAACCGTTTTTGAAATATTTTGAAAAAAAGAAGGAAAAACCCACACTGTATGGTAAATTAAAAAAAAAATCTTTTGTAAATCTATTTATAATTTCTCTATTTATTTATTTATTTCAGTCGTCATTAGATAAATCTTATCCTTTGACGTTCTTGCAATTTATTTTACCCTTTTACAAATAAGGTAGAAAAAAATTGATCTTTATTTTTAAGATCAGGACATTTCGGTTTCTATTTTTGGAACTGTCATCACGTGTTGTTTGAGGAAGTCTCAATGATTTGACAACTCATAGTCGCGACGCAACAAATAGCTATTTCGTAGTTTTTCCTATAACTTATCTTATCTTATTCTTATTATATTAAACGAGCAATTCTTATATATATAGAATCGGTTTCTCGAAAACGGCTCTAACGATTTCGCTAAAAATTGATGAACTTATCAAGTATTATGAGTTATTAGTCGTGTAGAAATTTTAATCTGATTGTAAATTAGTCATGTCGCAAAATAAATATTTTATTCGTTCATATCTCGTCTTTGATAAGTCGCAGAGCCTTGGAATTTGAAACTTAAGCTATTTAGCGGCAAAAAATTACCGAGCATCGCTCGGTGCTCCAGTCACTATTATATTATATCAAAATCTACACTCGAGGACAAAAAAATCGAGCCATCTATACTCTCTTTTTCTAAAACTTGACTTATTTCAGGTTCTAGGCATCGGATTGGAATACAAAAGGTGTCATAAGTTAGGGAATGTATTATAGTTTAATAAAAAATAAAGTGTTACATTTCGTACACACATTTTTTGATATATGAAAAAAAAATATGAACATAAGTAAACTTTATAATTTTAAGAAAAGAATAATTTCATTATTTTTCAAATTTATCTTACATTTTATTTTTATTTTTCTCAATAAATTTAATTTAATTTAATACAGAAATTTTGAATTAAACATTAGGTATACTTTATTTCCAATATATTTTAAAATTACAAAATTTGCTTATGTTCGTATTTTTTTCCATATATCAAAAAATTTGTGTATAAAATGTAACAAAATTTAATTCTTTATTTTACAGTATGATAAAATTGTACTAAACTGACAATGACTCATTTCATCGAGTATTGTGGTGCTTGAAAATTTAATTCTTATTAAACTGTAATAAACTTATGACACCTCTTTTATTCCAATCCGATACCAATAACCTGAAATGAGTCAAGTTTTAGAATTAAATAAAAAAGAGAGTAGGTGGCTCAATTTTTTTGTCCGCAAGTGAATTTCCATTTGATATATAAATTTCGTTATTCACTTGAATAATTACTTCTAATTTCATCTAAAATAATTACTTCTAATTTCATCTAAAAGCTACAAATTTCTTTAAATATAAATTAGTTATTTTATCTTATTTTGTCTTTTTTCTATATTAAGAAAAGTTCTGTTACTTTAAAAATTATTAAAACTCATTTTTTAATCTATTTAAATATTTTTCTATTTTAAATTTGGAATATTTTCTTTTTTTTTCTTTAAAAGACTTTTGATAAATTTTTGCACCCTCCATCAAGAGAAAAAAATCTCAAAGGGGGGGGGGCCAACTCCTTTAATATATATTTCGATTTTGATATGAAAATAAAATGTATTTTCCTTAAGAATTGTTCTTTTTTATACAATATTTTATATAGAGATGAAAAAATATAATTTGTCAAATATATCGAAAAATATCCCTCTTTCCTCTTACTTAAGAAGGTTCTTTCTCGACAAGCCATACAAAAAGTTTTAGCCTCGTAACCACTCTATAATTATGAACCGTGCTAATTTTAGGTTATGTTTTTTTAACGTGACTGTACTTTTTACACTACTATATTATCTTTATGAATGGATCATTTCCAACCCATTGATCTTATATACCCTCCACTAAAAATAATCACCCAAATGTTTTTTTTTTATTTTTTATCAAAACTACGAGGTAAATAATTTCAATTTTTTTTAAGTTACTCCGATTATATTATTCTAACAAATATTAGTTTTTCATCAAGATGGTGGAAGTCCTTCAATGAAAAAAAATAAAATAATGATCATTTCCCCCACCCTTTACCAATCTACTATATGTAAAAAATTTCATTTTTAATTACAATTATTTCATGTTTGGTGTAGTAAATCGTCTTCAAATTTTAACAGTGTGTTTATTATGCTTTTAATGAGCTATATTCCAAGTTACGAAGACTTCTTGAATTTTGCATTTGTGAAAGAACTACCTTAATATGTAGTTTGCTAACCACTTATAAAAAAGGTATTTTTATTCGATAAGAAAATAAAATTTATTTTTTTGATGGAATTTTATGAATATAGATTGTACTCAAAAAATCTAGCACCTTCCAATTCTTACAATATTACTTTTTAAACTTTATTACAAATAATAAAAATTAAATGAATTAATTAGATTTTTACTTTATTTTTATTAGACACACCTTTCTGTTTTTATTTTTAGAATTTTTATCAAGAGTTTACTTGTTAGAGGAAGTCTCAATGATGTGACGTCTCATAGCTAATGTATTTCTTTAGTTTTTTATTTTAAGAGATTTATTAACTTTCTACACTAATAGATATACCTATAGGTATATATTAAATCTTTACTAAATAATCCACAATAAAAGCTGTATTTCTATAAAAATATAGATTGAAATTTCATTCACTTGGAAACTAAAAATAAAAATAAGGATAATTTTGAATCGTTTGTAATATTAGTCTGTACTTTTATAGGAATAGGAAGTTCCCTCCTGATGTTGCTTTCACCCTACTAAAATCGATTTTGCCTTCTAAAAGGGGATAGATAATAAGAGTTTCTATAGTAATAGCATTACAATTTAATTAGCTTAAAAATTTTCTCTTCAGTTCGTTAAGTTAATTAATCTTAAATAAACTTTTAATACCATCAACTTGTCAACGCTCCAAACCTCATCTTAGAAATTAATTTTTCGTAACGAATTAAACAACAGTTATTGATTGAAAAGGTTTTTGTTTTCCCTAAAGTAGCAAAGAGAAATCAATGAGGGTGTCCTCTGTTTGATGCAAATAAGCATATATATGTTGCAGTAAAAACGGGTTCTTACTTGTTAAAACGCGTTTCACTGAATACCTTTGTGGCAACTAGAATTTTCTGATGCTGTTTGAGTTTGGTCCAAAGGTCTAGAACTCTAGAATCTTCATTTTTGACCTTCCGCCTCATTTTGGGTGTTTGTTTTCAAAAAATGTTAAACGAAAATGTCCAAAATCACATCCTTTACAACTTTGCTTCTAATGAGGATGTAATTTTTTACATTTTCGTTTAAAAATGAGGCAGAAGGTCAAAAATGAAGATTCTAGACCTTTGGACCTTCCTCAACCAACATCAGTAAATTCTAGTTGCCATGAAGGTATTCAGTGAAACGCATTTTAACTAGTAAGAACCCGGGTTTTTACTCCAACATATATATAAATATATTTTATATACCACATCTATAATAATTTTTTTAGAGACTATAATTTCGGAAACTTTGACCTTCATCATCAGTCTTTTTTAATTAGAAATATTATTATTATTATTTGGGGGTTTAAAGGCACATCGACTGCTAAGGTCATTAGCGCTCTCAAATTAGAAATATTATCTTATTTCTCATGGGTTCACATACCCGGTTTTTCTTCTGTGATGTGACCAGCTTGCTATTACAACTAATTTACCTATATCCAATCGGGTGTTTGAACCCACATGACAAATATCAAATAAAATATTTCTAGTTATAAAGACTGGTTAAACCTTCGAAACTATATTCTAACAAATAAATTATATATATAATATTTATTATTTATATTCATTATATCTATGTATATGTTTATTTATAATATACTGATAAATGCACTAATCCTTTAAAATTATACTCTCATAAAAATACAAATTTTACTATATGTAAATTATCAACCTAGCATACAAGTACAGTTTTTATTTGTATGTTAAAAGTTAAGTACTTCAGCTGGAAGCGAATCAAAAATTAGAAGATGGCAGCTTCCCCCATATTCCCAAAAATTTTGAATACGCTACTGATTGTAACAATAAATTGAAATGAATAAAATTGAGTTTATAACTAGTGATGGGAAAAATGGGAGATTTTCCACTAGGCGAGGTTAAAGACTTCAAATGAAACCGGGTTAGGAATCTATGAAATAATTAAATGTGTAAATTATACTTTTCTATAGACATGTTTATTATTTAACTTAAGTATTTATTCTTATCTTTTTCCCATATTTTGACCAAACAATCTGATTAATTGAAAGAGAAAGTACAGAATCCTATAAATGTGAGACAGCTCTTTGTCCTTATTATTTTTAACCGACTTCAAAAAAAGGAGGAGGTTCTCTATCTGACTGAATTTTTTTTTTTTTTTTTTTTGTGCCTATGTTACCTCATATCTCCGCCAATTCTCAACCGATTTTGAAAATTTTTTTTGCATTGGGTCCAGTCTAGCTTCCGATTGGTCCCATTTTTTTTTTCGTATTTTTTTCATAGGTATTAGACCTTTTTTATTAGGTTTGTTTAGACCTAACCTCTTTGTTTATGAACCGATTTCGATGGTTCTTTTTTTATCCGAAAGGGGGTGTCTTAGGGATGGTGTCATATTAATTTGGTCAAGTTCTGATGATATGATCACTATTAATAACATCACTAAAAAGAGAAAAATAAAAATAATTTTTAAGAAAAAAATAAAAACCGACCTCAAAAAATCAAATGCAACAAATAAAATACACTAAAAGGTATAAAATAATTATTATCTTATTTAGTTACAACTAAACGACGAAATATTAACATGAAATTACTTTTGAAGTTGGTGCCAAACATATACCTTTTATGAATCGCACTCGACGGATCTTACTTAGTACGTTTGGAGGGTATGCTCGCTTATAGGTATAGTTAGTTTGGCACCGACTTCAAAAAGTAATTTCATGTTAATATTTCGTCGTTTAGTTGTAACTAAATAAGATAATAATTATTGCATACCTTTTAAAGTGTATTTTATTTGTTGCATTTAATTTTTTTGAAGTCGGTTTTTATTTTTTTCTTAAAAATTATTATTTTTTAATTAATTTTGTTGTCTTCTTTTTGGGGCTATATTGCTCTAAATAAGAGTGAGATATTTCCAATCAGATATGGGAAATGAATTTTAAAAATGTCTGTTAAGTATGATTGTAGTTCGCCCCTGACTCGAATACGACTCCCACTTGTTGAGAGAGACCTCGAAGCATTCTCTTGCCATGCTGGATGCAATTCAGAAATAAACCAGTATTATAATAGAAGATTTGATACACTTGATTCTAGGGTACATCTTAGGGAGTGTTTTATCAATTTTTTTTTTAATCAATATATGTTGGTATTGTGATGAAAGAAATAAAGTCAATAATTTTTCTAAAAGCATCATTTGAGCTTAAGGTAGTTCTTTCACAAATGCGAAAATTCAAGAAATCTTCGAAACTTGGAATATAACTCATTAAAAGCATAATAAACACACTGTTACAATTTGAAGACGATTTACTTACCACACCAAACATGAAATAATTGCAATTAAAAATGAAATTTTTTACATATGGTAGATTGGGAAAGGGTGCGAAAATGATCATTATTTTATTTTTTTTTTCATTGTAGGACTTTCACTATCTTGATGAAAAATTAATATTTGTTAGAATAATATATTCGGTGTAACTTAAAAAAAAAATTAAAATTATTTACCTCGTAGTTTTGGAAACAATTCATTCATAAAGAGGATATAGTAGCGTGAGTAGTACAGTCACGTTAAAAAACATAACCTAAAATTTTAGAACTGTTCATATGTATAGAGTGGTTACGAGGCTAAAACTTTTTGTGTGAATTGTCACGAAAGAAACGACCTTAATAAGTACTTGATACGCAAATACCCACGCGGAGACTGTAGCTTCGAAATTTCCAAACAGCAAACAAGTCCCCCATATTGTTCAAATTCAACATATTCCACTCACTAAATACGTACAATTAAGTCTCACAAAAAATTATTTGTCTGGCGAAATGGACAAAAATAAATAATTTTGAAGAAACTTGGTGTCGGTTCTAGGTGAAACATTTCAAATAATAGTTAATTTAAATACTAGGTAGGTTTCACATAAATAAAACTCATAAAATATATTTGTTTTATTTATGTGAAACCTACCTACTATTTTAATCAACTCTTAACCTACATACAATCAGATATTTGAACCATGAAAAATAAGAGAAAAAATATTTCTAATTAAAAGGACCGATAATGAATTCAAGCCTTCGAAACTATAGTCTTTAACAAATAAATTATATAATCTTGGGTATACTGCCGAAAATGACCAACTCAATAAAATAGAAAAATGAGTTAAAGTGCTCAAGTACTTAGTTAAGGCCAACTCTAAATAAAAAAAATAATAATAATAATATTAATAATATGTAGGTACATATGATAAAAATACTTTTTTAACACACTATCAAAAGTTATAAAAACGATGATCCCATACAGTTTAAATTGCTATTTAACACAAACTATATATTTTGACTCGGTCATTTTGGCAGTATACCCACGATATACATATTCATTATAATACATTTGCTTCAAGCGAAGACAACCTCAATGATTTCTCTTTATAAAACCAATTCATTCTTAAACCATCTATCCCTGTGATTTGTTGAGACTGGAATAGAATACACTCCCTGTATATCCATCTTTACCGATTCTTACAACCTTCAATCCTTCAAAATACAACTCCTCAAATATTCATTTTCAATAGCTCATGCTTCTGTATCATAATAATACGATCTTTTTACTGTAGAATAAAAGTTGTCGAGGTTTATATGAAATATATTGGGTTTTGATTAATTAGAACATTTTGTTCCAAACTTTCCCATTAATATGCAGAAACTTTTGTTCTTCAATATCTGTTCTTAATAAACGGCTTTTCCAATTAAACGATGCTCTATTTAAGCAGAATCTCTGTTCATTTACAATTTATCATTCCCTATCATTAAGGCGAATATATAATGTCTACACTCAATTAAACTTATTAAAAACAAACATAATCATACGCACTTATCCCAACTTACCGTATATATAGTATTATATATCTGGAAAATATTTATTTTATTTTTACATGCTTTTATTAATTTGCATCTTCTTTCGGTTTATCTGTTTGACTTGGTAGAATCTTGTTACTGAATTTTGATTTAGTTCTAGCCAGCCACTTTTCTTAAAATTTCGTAAATGTAACATAAATTTCAGCATTCTTTAGAGATAAATTAAAATATGATTTCAAATTTAAAAAATCTCATTATAAACATTAACGAGAATATCGTATAGGTGTTTTTACGACAAAGGCTAAGACGTTTTAATATAAAATAAAAATTAATATACATATTAAATAAATAAAAAATATATATATATTTCAAAACGTATTAAAAGTAAAAAATTAATTCTTCTTCAATATCCAAAAAATGTCCGTACTTACTGACCATACAGAATTAAAATAAAAGCGGGGACTTTTAACTAGAAATTTAATTAAAATAAGCGCCCATGCTTTTTATTTTTAGTCTTGTAACTATGGAAATTTTTGGGTACTGAAGAAGAATTTATTTTCTACTTTTGAAATATTTATATGATATAAATACAACACCTATAAGTTCGAAGGGAATCTCGTATTCTTGTATGAATAGGCGAAATATTCAATTCATGGACTAGGTCACGTGATGCCTTACATGCTGACTAAGGGCCGGTTGCATGTCGGTTGGTAAACTCTTTTTAAGCGTTGGCAAAGGGTAAAACCTTAGAATTCTCCTTGTGCCCCGTAGGATGGGCAATCAGATGACAGGCGCTTTCATCTGATTGGCCATCCCACCAGGCACAATGTGAATTTTAGGGTTTTACCCCTTGTCAACGTTTAAAAAGAGTTTATCAACCGACATACAAACTGGCCCTAAGTAGCAGGTACTTTTGAAATCGACTCTGATTAATTGTTTTGTTTATTTTATCAATTGAAAATAGTGTTTATTTTATATAAATTTTAGCTTTAGAAATTCCAAGATGTTTTTTTTTTTAAATTTTCTTTTTGTATTTTCTGTCCAGGCTGGCACGAGCGACGCTTCTGTCCCTGTTGCTTCTTGTGACAATCAGACACCATTAGAATTACCTGGTGTCGTCACAGCAGCTCCACAGCCCTCTAAACCTCCATCATCTGACCATGAACAAAATATTATAGTAGCCAGAAATCTCGTGGAGGAGCTTGTCAACTCCGCTTCTCACACTAACCAGAAAAGGTTTATTCATTTTTATTTCTTTGATTCTGAATTTTAATATTTTGAGATAAACTAATTTTGTTATTAATTTAAAATATGCACTTATTGTTCTAGTAAAAAAAGAAAAATCACTTAACTAATTGATATGTTTGCTTTGACTTTAGCTTTGACTTCAGTCACGGTGATTCAGGAGGAGGAATTATTTATGAACACTCGCCATTGACTAAATTTGATAACGACGACGATTCTTTCTCTCTTTGTTCGCTTAGTTTACAAAGCGGAAGCTCTCTTAGTCTCGTTCCTAGTCTTCCAGATCTTCTTCAATCTGCTAAAAACTTTCAGAATAAAAATACTGATACTGGTGAGATTTTTTTTAAATTTCCTATACAAGACTTTATAGAAAGCTAAAATAATTGAAATATACAATTTTAAATATAAAAAAAAAATTAAAAATTTTATTATATACCTACTTAATTATATTATTATTATGGGAGACCCATTTCGAGAACTTGAGGATTCTTTGAAACTCATAATTTTTAGAAAATTGACAGTTTCTTTATCTATACCTATTAATAAATTTAATATAAACTACACTTATAAAAATTTTGTATTTTTAAATTAGAATATCTGGGGTTCGTTTGGCTGAGAGGCTTTGGTAACTTTTGAGCATTCTCATTGCAGTCAAGCTCGTAACCTGTTGGAATTTAACATGTGATAATCGGGCTTATGTATATATATATATATACGTATAGATATATATATATATGCATATACATCTATATATATATGGATAAAGTAATCTGCCTTTTGAAGATGATTGTTCTTTTGCCGAAATTAACACTTTTCTACATCTGTTGATCGATTCCAGCAATCCTTGATAGATTGTTCGCGTAGCCCTTGTTCTTAACATGGTCAAATAGATACAAATCTAGAGGCTTAAGATCACATTGCTGGTCATTTAATGTCATTATTCGAGAAATAACATAGTCAAAAATTTACTTGGTTCGTAGCGGTCATTGTTCTAGCTAGAGCTATGTGGTAAGACTTGCTAAAAAAACATATTTGAGATTCTTTTTATGGTCCATAAATTTTGTTTCCATTTTCCCGTAACGTTTAACAATGAAATTGTCTAATCATCCTAGTTACAATTCAGAAGCAAGCAATAAATCTAATAAAGGATTTAGGCTTAACTAGCCCGCTTGATTTCCTGTCCATCGTAGTCTTCTCCGCCCTTCCCTTTATTATAGATATTACCATGGCGTTTGTTCTAACGTCAATAACCCCCCCCTAAAGTCAAATATGCGTGAAACACGATTTTTAAACATTCACCACCCATTCGCGGTCAAATTAAATTTAAATCTAACATGTTCGTCAATTCGTTTATCCCTATGACCTCAGTCTTTCCAGCCTCCTACAATTCAATCTTTTAATACACCTATCCACAGGCACCTTTGATTCCTACCCAATCTCAATATTTCTTCCTCTTTTCATGATGCTAAAATCGTAACCTTGCAATTATATCATTAAAAAATAAAATTATTTTATGTTTAGAAAACAATCTCATGTTTGTACTTTTTGTTAAAATAAAGCAACTTCAATTTGCAAAAAAAAAAAAAAAAAAAAACATTTTATTAAAAAACATATTCTCAAGTTCCTGATGTGACGCTCTTTATTATAAATTATAAAATAGTTATTTTTTTTTAAAGTATATCTTAAAACAATTAAATAACTCAAAAGACATTTATATATTAATTAATACTATACTTAATTTGCAGACACAGATACTACCGAATACGACACTGCACCTGAAACCGACTCTGCTTCTATTCAAGATATTCCATTTGGTGATCTTATATCCAATTCTGATTTTAATATCAGTGGACTCTGCAGAGATCTCGCTAAAGTTACCCTAGATACTAGCACTAACAATATAACAGTCACTCAAAAGAACACCGAATCGACATCTCCCATTCAACACGATTCTGATTCTGGTTCATTTGTAGACTGTGACACTAATTCTGATAGCCCGGAATTTCACTCTCCATCGAACAAAAATCAAAAGACTATCGTTGAAGACGAATCAAACGAATCTTTCAAATCAACTTCCTCATTTGATTCAGTTAAACCCAATAATTCATTATTGGAACAATCCTCAAATAGTTCCAAAAATTATGATAATTCGAAAAATTGTAACGAAACAGTTGTACTAGATCAAACACTCGTAAACGAATCTCAAGATAATTTAAAATCTCCAACTAACCTCTCAAATGAAAATAATTACAGTATAATATTATTAAATAATCCTACTAAAGACGAATCTTTTAAAGACGAAAAAGGTGAACTAGATTCAAGTTTACCCAAATTAGTCTACGACAAATCAACTGAACTATCTTCTACTAATACATTTGAAGACCCGAACAAGAATTGCAATTTAGAATCATCCCAATCGCCTGATTTAAAAGAAAACAAAGAATTTACATATGGGAAATATGAACATGATTCCAGTCCAGAATCAGATAAAGAATTGTTAAAAATTCAATCTTTTTTTACTGAAAAACCAGGTTCATTTTCACTAAATTCAACGATACTTATTTCTGATAGTCCAATACTTCAAAAAGAAGATATACATAATAATTCTGTTGTTTCTGACCAAGTTTCACCTCTAGAATTAAAACAAAATTCTGTTGTTTCATCTCAAAATCTTCAAGATTTAAATACAAAATTAATCAACAATTTTGAATTACAAGAAGAAGAAAACAGAAAACTTGAAAACGAAAATCTAAATAAGGTTTGTGATACACCAATAGAATCAAAGAATTCTGATGACCATTTAGAGGAGAAAGTCGTTGAAAATACTGAGAACAAAGTTCAAATTGAAACTTTAGAAGAGTCATCAAAAGTTTCAAACAATTCTTATATCTCTTTAGATGAGAATAAAGATCAAATTAAAACTCCAGAAGAGTCATTAAAAGTTCCAACTAATTCTGATATCGCTTTAAAAGAGAAACTCGTTGAAAATACTGATAATAAAAATCAAATTGAAACTTTAGAAGAGTCACCAATAGTTTCAAACAATTCTGATATCTCTTTAGAGGAGGAAAAAGATCGAATTAAAACTCCAGAAGATTCATCAAAAGTTCTAACTAATTCTGATGTAACTTTAGAAGAGAAGCTTGTTGATAATACTGGGAATAAAGTTCAAATTGAAACATTAAAAGATTCTACAAAAGTTTCAAACAATTTTAATATCGCTTTAGAAGAGGACAAAGATCAAAATAAAACTCTAGAAGAATCACCAAAAGTTATAACAAATTCTGATATCGCTTTAGAGGAGAAACTCGTTGAAAATACTGAGAATAAAGATCAAATTGAAACTATACAAGATTCTACAAAAGTTTCAAACAATTCTGATATCGCTCTAGAAGAAAACAAAGATCAAATTGAAACTCTAGACGTGCCACCAATAGTTGTATACAATTCTGATAACGATTTAGAGAAGAAATTCGTTCAAAATACTGAATTTTCGTTTGAACAAAATCAAAATTCATTATCATCTTCTGAATTTAATCCAAATGATTCAAAGTTTCATAATAGTTCAATTTCTTGTCAAGGAGAATCTGATCAAATTCATTCACAAGATTCCATTTTCAATGAATCTATAAAAGCTGATCTTTCTTTTATTGAGTTTCAATCTGAATGTAAAAAACAGCAAGACTTGAATCAATCAGCTGAAATTTTTACAGCTAGCACTCCTGAGACTGTACCACTTGTCGAAAATCCTCAAATTGTTAAAAATACTGAGAACAAAGATCAAATTAAAACCCTAGAACAGCCACCAACAGTTTTGGTTAATTCTGACAAAGATTTAGAGGAAAAACTTGTTGAAAATACTGAGAATAAAGATCAAATTAAAACCCTAGAAGAGCCAACAACAGTTTTAGCTTAATTCTGACAAAGCTTTAGAGGAAAAACTTGTTGAAAATACTGAGAATAAAGATCAAATTAAAACCCTAGAAGAGCCACCAACAGTTTTGCTTTATTCTGACAAAGCTTTAGAGGAAAAACTTGTTGAAAATACTGAGAATAAAGATCAAATTAAAATCCTAGAAGAGCCACCAACAGTTTTGCTTAATTCTGACAAAGCTTTAGAGGAAAAACTTGTTGAAAATACTGAGAATAAAGATCAAATTAAAACCCTAGAAGAGCCACCAACAGTTTTGCTTAATTCTGATAAAGCTTTAGAGGAGAAACTTGTTGAAAATACTGAGAATAAAGATCAAATTAAAACCCTAGAAGAGCCACCAACAGTTTTGCTTAATTCTGATAAAGCTTTAGAGGAAAAACTTGTTGAAAATACTGAGAATAAAGATCAAATTAAAACCCTAGAAGAGCCACCAACAGTTTTGGTTAATTCTGATAAAGCTTTAGAGGAGAAACTTGTTGAAAATACTGAGAATAAAGATCAAATTAAAACCCTAGAAGAGCCACCAACAGTTTTGCTTAATTCTGATAAAGCTTTAGAGGAGAAACTTGTTGAAAATACTGAGAATAAAGATCAAATTAAAACCCTAGAAGAGCCACCAACAGTTTTGGTTAATTCTGATAAAGCTTTAGAGGAGAAACTTGTTGAAAATACTGAGAATAAAGATCAAATTAAAACCCTAGAAGAGCCACCAACAGTTTTGCTTAATTCTGATAAAGCTTTAGAGGAAAAACTTGTTGAAAATACTGAGAATAAAGATCAAATTAAAACCCTAGAAGAGCCACCAACAGTTTTGCTTAATTCTGATAAAGCTTTAGAGGAGACATTTGTTGAAAATACTGAGAATAAAGATCAAATTAAAACTCTAGAAGTGACTCCAAAAGTTTTACTTAATTCTGGAAAAGCTTTAGAGGAGAAACTAATTGAAAATACTGAGAATAAAGATCAAATTAAAACCCTAGAAGAGCCACCAACATTTTTGGTTAATTCTGATAAAGCTTTAGAAGAGAAATTTGTTGAAAATTCTGAGATTAAAGATCAAATTCAAACTTCAGAAGAGTCATTAAAAGTTTCAACTAATTCTAATAACGCCTTCGAGGAGAAACCCGTTGATAAAACTGAGAACAAAGATCGAATTGAAATTTTAGAAGAGTCATTAAAAGTTTCTCTGAATTCTGTTAAAGTTTTAGAGGAGAAACTTCTTGAAAATACTAATAATAAAGATCAAGTTAAAACTTTAAAAGATTCACCAAAAGAGGAAAATTATTTTATAACTCAGGTAGAAGATATTAAAAATAATACTATAGTAAAAGATCATAATAATTCATTAAACGCTAAAGATAATTTACCAAAGTATTCTTTACCAGAAAGTGAAAAAGTAATCCAAGAATTATCTACAGAATCAAGAGGCTTAAAAGAATTTTCAGATTCTTTGAAACAATCCTTAGATTCTGATATATTATTACAAGATAAAAATTCCTCACTAAATAGTATCAAAAAAGATTCTTCCAAAGAGTCCCCTCAAATTAAAAAAAAAGAAATAATCCAAGACGATCAATATACTACTCCTGATATTCAAAATTTGAATATTTTAGAGGATGTTCATTTAAAAAGTGATTTATCTGAAAATTTACCTAAAGATACAAGAAAACCGAACGTTATATTAGTTTCAGAATTATTAAATAAAACCTTAGAGCAACAATTCAACTGCAACGCTGAGCCACTAAACCAATCAACCCCAAAATTTGAACTCAAAGATCCTAATTTAGATCAAAGGGATTCACCAAATAAATTTCAACTTGAAAGTGAAATCAACCGAAAAGCGACATTAGTATTAAAAGAAGGGATATTCTCACCTTTTAAGCAAATTAAATCTCCTCTTCCTGTTGTTCATCCGGGGGAGGATAGCTTTAGAAAATTAAATTTAGTATTAAATTCAGTAGAAACTGAACCACAATTTAATAATATTCTAGAAATTTGCAAACGTCAACAACGTAGTCTTGAAACTGATGAGGAATTGCCGTTTTACGCAGAGAGCGATTTTGTAGAGGGTGAAAAAATATTTGGAGCTCATTCAAATTCAGATACTACTTTTGAATTACCGAATTTTGAAGAAAATCGTCAGTATCAGCTACAAGCATTTGATTTTGATTTAATTAGCCAAGAGGCTTCTCGTCTTTCGTTAACATTGAAAAATGACGATCAAATGAATGACGGATTGAAATCAACAAATTCAATGGCAGACGCAATCGGATCATCAGCAACTTATACCAAACGGGGTTCTGCTCGTGGAGTGAGCCCTGCTGCAGCAAACGAAGACCCATTTCGTCCGAAATCTCGTTTGCAGAATAGTCCTCCTAGACGAGTGAGCGGAGATCGTAAAAGCTATCCTCGAGCCAATACTAAGGTACTATTTATTTAATTGAAAAGTTTTTGTTTTGCCGAGAGTAGCAATGTTGTTGATTCACAAAGAGAAACAAAGAGGTTGTCCTCTGTTGATGCAAATAAACATATACACATAGATATCGAGATGATATATCTGTATATATCATCTCCATATATATGTGTGTATGTTTATTTGCATCAAGCAGAGGACAACCTCTTTGTTTCTCTTTGTGTACTATTTATTTATCTAACTTTTATCATATATACTGTCAATCTTTTCTCTTATTTCATAGCTATATTTTCAAAAATTTAATAATTATTTTAAAGATTTGATACTTTGGTGTTTGAATTGTTTATCAAAAGAAAAGTTTCTGATCAAGCTACTTAGATTGCACATTTTTAATGAGAAGCTACCCTTTATTTATCTAACTTTTATCATATATACTAACGACATTTCGACATTTTTTCCTTAAGTGCCGTGGGAAAATTCTTATGATTGACTATAGTCTAGAAATACTTGTCGAAACGACATGCAGAGAACTTCTCGTTAAAAATGTACAATCTAAGTGGTTTAAGCCGAAACCGTTGTTTCGATAAATTTTTTTATTTTTTTTATATAATTAACAAAAAAGAAATACTTTTATAAAGGAGCTAATTTTTTTTTTATAATTTTGAACATTAAAAATAAAGATTGATCTGTTGAAGTATCATCAGTATTGTGATTATTGATTAATGATGTATTTGTCTTTATATCTAGTTGAGTTTTCTGTTAATTTGGTCTTCTTAAGAACTACTTTAAATTTTTGTAAAAGGAGGATGGCCAATGTATTTTTCTTTTAATATTATTTAATCTCTCTTTCTCTCTTAATTTAATTGTATACTATAACATTATTTAATTTATGTAGCCTTGCCTTCATTCAGTCTGATATAAATAATCTCACAAGGCTATTACATTTAATAAATTAAATTTAGAGGTATAATTTTTTTTTATTATTCAGACACAATTTGAAATTAATAGGTCTTTAATGTATATGTATACATATACACACAGATAAATATTTAAGGAATAATGAAAATCAATAAACAGGGAAATTTTAAAAATTAATAAATATATAGTTATTAGATACCTAGCAGCAGTTAATCAGCGCGGTCTCTTAGTTGATTAAAGCCTCACACTCTTGATACATGAAGGCCTGAGTTTCGATTTCGACTGATCCTGGTGTCTGAATAAAATAGTTTTTCTTTAAAGGCTAAAGTTTTTTCTTATTTAGACGAAGCCTCGAGACAATACCTTATAACTAGAGTCCGGATTCCTATGCATTGCATATTTTGTTTCCCGCCACGTACGACCCAGGGGATCAATTATCTATCCGAATCATGCATCTAGAATACTGTGGGTTAAATTTTATACTGCATATTTTTGCATATTTGAAGGATATTGCATAAAATTGTATATTTCCCGCCAAAAACTGAGATTTTTAAAAGTAATTTTTCACTGAAAGAATGAAAAAAAAGATTAAATATAAAACAGGGGAGCACACTAATTTAAATTCGAAAAGGCCTCAACGACACGAAGTGCAGTGTTGGACTACGAAGTAGAAAGTTGGAATACAAAGGATGTAAACAGGCTACAAAACAACAACCCACTCATTTTTCTTCTTATTCAGTTGTACTAGATACCTACTAGGTATATTCTACATGAAAATGACGAAAAGTTTGCAATGTTTTTCTTCCAAATTAAAAGTAGGGAGTTTAAGTTACTTTAAATTCACCCCCAGTACGTCTCTCGATATGGAGCGATCTTTTTCATCGTATAAATCAATTTTAAGTGACCGCAGGCATAATAAGCTGAAGATCATTTAGAAAAATACTTGTAAACATAAATTATTGACAATTACAATCAAATTTTAATTATTTTGGGATCCTTTCTTAATTATTTAATTATTTATTTATTTTATTTATTTTTTTTAATGGCCTTCGGTAACTATAGCCCATTTTGCCCATTGAGTGTTCGTGTTTATGTATGGAAGTGTGTAAATTATTGTAGGGATCAGATTATAGCCGGTCAAATATTTGGATTATTTTATTAATTTATTATTTGTACGTCAATAAGAAACGCTTGTTAATATAAAAAATAAAAGTAATACAATACAATCGTGTCTGTGAAATAAGTATATTTTTGATCACATTATTGAACCATTATTATATTTATTAGGTATGTTGATTTTATTCAAGTGTACTTAATATTTTTTTGAGTTTAAAGATTTTCTAATATATTAAATGAAATGAGAATTTTGTCCAAAGTTTTACGCAATAAAAGTACATATTTGACACTTGGTGTCTATATCTTACTTTATTTTATTTCATGGCACTACTTCAAATATATACTCTTTTTGACTTCAATTTTAATTTTTTAGTGCATAAAAAAATTTATTTTGCCATTTTTACTGCATATATTTGCATATTTCACCGTATTCTGCATATTGCTTGCATATTTCAGCATTTTTAACTGCATATTTTATGGCATATTTTGGCAGTTTTTACTGCATAAAAATCCGGTCTCTACTTATAACTTAAAAAAAAAAATTAAGCCTGGGGCTGGAATAAAAATGCAATGAAATGTATATTAAATTTACTGAATTTTAGTCAAAATTAGTATTGCCAACGAACTAAATTCATTGCATTAAATATCCATGTGAAATATTTATATGAGATTGAAGGTGAGGGGGCAAAAGCCCTTTCGAAACCTCAAATAAATAAAAATATTTTTATTAAGTTGAAGAAACAATCTTTAAATTATTTTTTTATAGTCTAAAAAAATTCTGCTAATTTATTTTAATTTTTATACAATTTAGCTAATCTTATTATTTAAATTGAATTGGCTAAAGAGGGCCAGTAAGGGGAAAATAAAAAGTTGAAATAAAAGTCAACTTCTATTTGTTACTTTATTTTGGGCAGACCTAATCGATATTTTAACCCCTTACTGGCCCCTTAGCCAATTCAATTTAAATAAAATAGGGCCACCAAACACGGTTCTTTTTAAATAATCTTATTATTTTTTAAATTCTCATAATTATATCATATTTTAATTAATTTTCGTTGTTTGTTTGTTTTTTCTTTCATCAGGTTGAATCTATAGATCCTGATTTAATTTCTTCTACTTCGGAAACAATAAATCAGAGCGAGGCTGGACCAGAAACTGCAGCAGCAGTAGCAGCCCCTAACCTGGGCTCAGACAATGGTTAGTATATTTATTTTCTTATTTGCTTGAGGCTTTTCTTCTATTTAACTATCTTATGGTAATCAGAACATTTCACTAAATTTCCATAGGTTTTGAAAATTTAAGAATTTATTTTTTTCATAATTTTACAAAACCAACTTTTTTCATTCGTCTTGTTATATACGAGGATAAGTCAAAAATTACTTACACTTTTCGTTCTACAACTTTATTAAACAAAGATAGGTGTACAACAGATACATTATTTTTAGATATAGTCTCCACCCTTTCCAATTCACTTGGTCCAGCGAGCTACAAGCTTCCGGATGCCTTCCTGGTAGAAGGTTATCGGTTATGAATTTTAGACTGAAGTAAATTTTTATGAACATAAAATAAAAATTAAAACTAAAGATTTGAGCATCTTTTTTTGAAAATCTATGGAATGTTTTTC
Source organism: Forficula auricularia (assembly GCA_024734495.1). Lineage (NCBI taxonomy): Eukaryota > Metazoa > Arthropoda > Insecta > Dermaptera > Forficulidae > Forficula > Forficula auricularia. The sequence goes on from JALMQS010000099.1 coordinate 24,498,273, forward strand.
AAAAAATCACCTCAGGTTAAAACTAACCAATGTTTATTAAAAGAGAAAGAATTTAATTTTTAGGACAAATTCTAAGATTTTAGTAGAAATACTAGCTGCAAGGCCCGCCTTCGGTGGGCCTCTTGCTAGCCAAGGGGCTTCGCCCCCTGGACCCTCCGTCACTTGAACACTCCCTCTCCTCCATCTTCAACGACTCTCCATCCCACCGACCCTCACCCCAACCCCGGAACTTCTCCCTCGCCTCTGATCACCCTCCAACCCACTAAACTTACCCCCTGGACTCCCCACCAATGGAGACCGCATCCACTGGATCCCCATGGATCCCAACCTTCACCCATGGACCCCACCTCCCAACCCCACATAGGTATGTATATATAGGTACAGACATATGCATAAATCCCCCTTAGTAGCCCCTGGACCCCCACCCCATGAATCCCCACCCTTGGACCCTGTACCTCCTGGACCCCAACCCCACCCCTGGGGACATACAAACATACAGGGACAAATGCCCTTTAGTAGTATGTGATGATATAGGTACAGACACAGGCCCTCTAGTACCCCTGGACCCCCACATCCCTGACTCCCCACGCCCTGGACCCCACCTTCAAACCCCTGCCCCTGGACCCCAACCCCCACCCCTGGGCGACGGACAAACATAGGTATATATACAAGCACAAATGCCCTTTAGTAGCCCACTGGATATAGGTACAGACACAGAAAGAAATACCCTTTAGTACCTGCCAACCCCCACCCTCTGGACCCCACCTCCCACCCCCTGTGGGGACGGACATAGGTACATAGATAGGTACAGAGGCAGGCACAAATGCGCTTTAGTAGTATAGGATTATTAAATTGCGATATCAGAGGGATTCATCCCCTCAGGAGTCGAACCTGAGAACTAACATGCTTTCCGGGCAGTCAGCTCACACCCTCGAGACAAAAACCTCTCTCTGAATCACAATATATTATATAAGAACAGAAATTTTTTACTCCATTCTTCTATAACGGAAATTAAAAAATTTAGCCTAAAATGAAAAAAAGTTTTTCATACAAGTCGTTTTATTTAAATATTAAACTAAAGATTTGAGCATCTTTTTTTTTTGAAAATCTTTGAAATGTTTTTCAAAAAATCACCTCACTAATCAATGTTTATTAAAAGTTTTTTAATTTCCGTTATAGAAGAATCGAGTAAAAATTTCTGTGCTTATATATTGCGAGAGAGAGGTTTTTGTCTCGAGGGTGTGAGCTGACTGCCCGGAAAGCATGTTGGTTCTCAGGTTCGACTCCTGAGGGGATGAATCTCCTCTGATATCGCAATTTAATAATATTTCATATGAAAGATATTAATTTGCCGATGGTAATAGATTCAAATTTACTAGAAAATCAAGAGATGGTGTCATCTATTAGATCCGATGGAATGGAATATTTTTAATTCCATCGGATCTAATAGATGACACCATCTTATGATTTTCTAGTAAATTTGAATATGTCACCATCGGCAAATTAATATCTTTCATATTAAATTAGGAAAAGTCATTCCATTGCCCTTCGAATTTTGAATTTCTTCAAAATTCGAAACACTCAACCACCTTTATTTAAATTATATGGCATGGCTATATGTTTAAATTTGAGAATCACTATATCGCGAAATTTTACAAATTAAGATCATTACAATCTTACGAGTAAAATATTTTACGCGTTTGCATATGTCAGAGAGGTTCGTATCCCGCAGGTGAGCCAGGTGGCCCGGATTGCTGTTACTGGCACTCGGGTTCGATTCCCGAGGGGATGAAAAACAACCCCTCTGACATATAATTAAAAATATTCCATTCCATCGGATCTAATAGATGACACCATCTTATGATTTTCTAATAATATTTCTACTAAAATCTTAGAATTTGTCCTAAAAATTAAATTCTTTAAAATAAAATAATACTATTGTAAAAATATGTAATTGCTAGAGAAAAGAATCTGGTAAAGAAGATCTAATATGATGGATACACGAAATAGTACACGGGGGGGATTATTTATGGATATTTTGTTTGTTGAGGCAGGATAGAAAAGGGCAAGGACAAGACCTAGATTATAATATTTCCCCTAAGATAAGGGTTGTGAATTGACATGCGGTAGTGTTAAAATGGAGTCAGTCTACTCATATCGAATAAAGCTTTAGTTATTTAAATCACAAGAGGGTGTCGTCATCTATTAGATCCGATATAGAATGGATTATTTTTAATTATATGTCAGAAGGGTTGTTTTGACATTTTCAAGTCCAGATTGAAATCTTTAGATACCCTCTTCATTCTAGACTTCAATGTGCACTTGAAAACGACTCCAGAAATAGGGTTCGAAACTTCGTGAAATGAAAATAGTTTTCTAATTAATAAATTAAAGAATAATTAATATATCAAAGAGAGTTGTTTGTGAGCGTGTTTTTAAACAAGACATATATATCGCTAGACTACTGCTGGTTGAGGCTATTGGAGTCAGCTGAATCTTAAGTCTGGACCAAGAGAGAATGAAAAAGATGTGATCTGTGCCATCTAGGTATGATCCAGCATCATTTCACGATTAGCCCGCATGACGCTTTTTACCAAACACTGATATGGATCACCTAGTGGATTTGTAATCTGTGATGTTATATATTCAATCCCCCAGTCCAGCGTGCTCAATCTGTGAACACGTGTGTTAGGTGTTTGCAATCAATTAATCATAAGTTTCCTGTATTTGATTCGATCGCGAATCGAATGCAGGTGATTTTTGTCAGATATTAAGTGAAAATAATATCGAATGCAGGTGATTTTTGTCAGATATTAAGTAATAATAATATCTAAATTTATATATTTCTATGTAAGAAATAATGAATTTAAATAGTTTTCTAATTAATATATTAAAGAATAATTAATATATCAATGAGAGTTGTTTCTTACCGCATTTTTAAACAAGTATATATATCGCTAGACTACTGCTGGTTGAGGCTATTGGAGTCAGCTGAATCTTAAGTCTGGACCAAGAGAGAATGAAAAAGATGTGATCCATCTGGTCGTGAAATGAGTTTATCTCATTAAAATGTGTAATTTTAGTGGTTATTTATGTTAATAAAGGTTTATCATCCGCACTTTCCCTATTTTTCTCTCTAGGATTCAAAAGAATCAATATTTACTTCTTCATCCTTCTCATTATTAAATAGCTTGGCAAATCGCCTATAATAAAAGAAGAAACAAAAATTGTTTTCTTCATTTAGAACCCTGCTATTTGCATTAGAGAGCAATGAATATCTCTTTACTAAATAAAGATAAGAGTAAATAAATATTATATTTAATATTCATTTACTATGAGTTAAGGATTCTTGGTCACTTGTTTCACATTAAAATTAAAAAATTAAAAGATGTAAAATTTTTTTCAATATTATATATATATTTCGGGCTATCAACCCATCTTCAGGAAGTACAGAAAATAACTAATTTAACTTATTGAATGCTAGGTTATATATATGTTTAGTGAACAGAGGGAAAAAATGTTTTCATTATTTAAATTATTTTAAAGGACAATTTCTCTTAGGCTATTGTTAAGTGAAAATTTCGGGTTGGGTAGGGTTTATTGACATAGGTGTGGATAAATAAGGGAAAGTTAGAAGTTCATTGACTTGTGTCTCTAAGCTGGGAATAAATTTTTTTTGGGCTTTGTTATTAATAGGTCAATTATTATGTTTTGCTTTACATCAAGTTGATTATTGATAATATTTTCATCGTTCGCCAGGGCATATTTTATTTCCATGGATTCAAGAAGATCCAATCTTAATCCTTTTCTTTCGAAATGAATACGGGTGGGATTAGTAGGTGAAGGTAAGTGATCTAAAGAATATAGATGATTAGCAAATGCGGAAGTGGAATCTGGATTTGTGGGTTGTCTTATTAATTGTCTGAGGGAAGCGACTTGTTCTTTATGCCGTTTTTTGAAAGATCGTCCAGTTTGTCCAATATAAATTGCCATCATACAATCATTGCAATTTAATTTGTATACACCAGATTTATTCATTTTATCAATTTTGTACAGTTTGTTATTTATTAATTGAGAGGATAAATTATTTATATTATAAAGGGCTGGAGTGATTCCATGCTTCCGGAGAATATTTGTTATTGGATAGGTTATATGTTTAGAAATAAAGAGGATTCTTATATAGATGTTTTCAGATTCGATTGTGAGAGAATGTGACCAAGAATCCTTAACTCATAGTAAATGAATATTAAATATAATATTTATTTTACTCTTATCTTCAGTAAGAGATGTTTCACCTTGCACCAACACCACAATCTCTACTAATTATCTTTACTAAATATTTAATTTTTTTTATCATAGATATTTATGCATCAAATAAGCATATTCAATCATTATTTTATTTTTGGATATGAACGCATAAGCAGTGAGCTATTCTATTCCTGTAAATGCTATTAAAAATATTTCCATTCAAATATATATATACTATTTATTTAATATTTCTATAAATATGATCTACAATCTATTATTTATAAAAAAGTTTATATTTTTCAAAAAAATGCAAAGTTGTTATTGTTGATAATCATCTTGTTTGCTATTTTAGAACTCAAAAACAGCTTTTTTTTTATCAAAAAGGTTTTTGCCTAGAGTAGTAGATTTGTTTCTTTTGAGAAGGAATCACTCAATCAATGCGAATTCTGCTTAATATACATATAAACATATCAAGAACATACGCAGGGCCCTGAACTCGCCTAAACTATATATATAAATATAAATCCACTAAAATCTAATATAAAATATTTTCTAAAATTTTATGTAAATAGTATTAATTTAAGGCATTGGGAATAGATTATTTTTTTTCATTGAACTTGAATCTTAGACAACTTAATTCATTTTTTTCTTAATTTATAAAACTTTTACTTAGAGTAGCAGATTTATTTAATTTGTGAGAAATAAATCAAGAGAAGTTTGTGTTTGTTTGCTATCGAAGTTCAATTTGCGGAGAGAAGATTTGACTTTCTTGAAAAAATTCACAAGAATATTCTACTGGTTCTGAGCTTATTTTTATTTTGTCAGAAGAGGTTAATATGCACCTTTTCAAATGTCTTTCAAGGCTAAACCAATTCAACCCTTCAGACATGTAATAAAAATTATCTAATAAAGCTCAAATCCAATAGATTAGTAATTTTTTCCAAGTGTGTCTTCTGCTTTATATAAATAAAGCTGAGTTCACTATAAATTTCCAATACCTCATGAAGTATATTCACTTTGTAACTAAAAAACCCTCTATTCAATATTCACGAGGAAATATTTTTAAAAGACTGAATATGAAATCAAAGCCTTCTAAACTAAAGTCTCAGACAAATCGTTTGTTATGTGGCTAGCTTGCTATAACACGACATATAATTGCTATAACAATAACTAACGAATTTTTCTATATTATATAATCTGGTAATTGACCCCATGAGAAATAACAGATACAATAATCTTATATTATTAAATGAGCAATTCTTATATATATATACAGTTTCGCTAAAAATTGGTGTACTTGTCAAGTGTCATGAGTTATTAGTCGTGTATTTTTTTTTTTTTTATAATGATATTGATACAAGAAGTTGCACCAAGAAGGTACAACCTCTGTAGTCCGTGGTTGGACCCTTGTATCGTGAAGATAAGGGGAGATTTAGGGATTGGGTAGCAGTCGAAGGTATCTGTGGATGCTGGTCTTGAAAGATTGAAGGTTATAAGTTGCTGGAAAGACGGTCGGGGGAAGAGAGTTCCAGTCTCTAGATGTCATAGGGATAAATGAATTGGCGAATGCGTTTGTTCGATTAGTATCCAGTTTAAGCTCGTAGGGGTGTTGAATTTTAGAAAATCGTGTATTTCGCGCAAATGAGGCCTTTGGTGGGATTATCGATTTTATTTAACTATAAATTTTAATCTGATTGAAATAAATGAAGAGGGTGTAAATTAGTCATGTCGTAAAATAAATATTTTAATTGTTCATATCTCGTCTTCGATAAGTCGCAGAGTCTTGAAATTTGAAACTTAAGCTATCTAAAGACTACAAGAAGTACTACAAGATTTTGGCTAAAATAGAAGTACCGGAAGTTGACGTTTACGTACATAAGAATGTAGAAGAATTCTTAATGCATAATTGGGGCTATGTAGAGGAAAGAAAGCAGCAAGCTCTGTACATTTTACCTGGCCCGACATAATTTTATATATAAATATGCAATCAGAGGCGATCATACAGGAATTTACAGAGGCTAGGCAGAAAGACTCAGTGTAGTCATGATTAAATCTTGACATTGGATTATCAGTATACATATAGTACATATTTATATTTGATATATACGGTATATATATGAGCGGTTTATTTTGAAAGTGGCCTTATTTGTTATTTTGAGATATTTGTATTTATATTTTTATAAATACATATATTTATACATATTTTGATGCATTTATTTTGACGAATTCTTGAGGATATTGTACTCCTTTGGCTATGATATTATAAATTTGAAAAGAAGATATCTATGTCTAACTAAATCTGTCATTAACTCATTTTCTTCAAAATTGGACTTAAACCACTTTCAAAATAAACGGCTCTTATATTTGAATCAAGAAATGGACAACCTTATTGATTTCTCTTTATTATTATTCCTTATAGATACTTATTTTTCTCTAATATCTTCATTTTTAATCAGGGCTAATCTTAATTTCTGATAAAACAGAGTATTACATTATCTAAATTACTTTTAATATGCTAATGAAATCATTGAAAAATCTTAAAATCTAGTCCATTGAATTGATTGCATTCTTTGTTCTGATTAATGCAAATGAACGGAATAAAAACATCAGGTGTGAGTGTGTCTGTGGGTCGGTGCCTGGCTATGTTTGGCCGTTGCATAATTTTTGCTCGTTCCAAACAAGTTTGCGCGCAGAATTTAAAGATGGCAAAGCAAACGCGAATTACGTCACTTGGATTGATCCCCCGCGGGGACCAGCCAGCTGCCCACGTTTTCCTCACTCGCCTCCCGTATCTCGAAAGAGATAAATCCAACAGCCAATCGCAATGGCCTTTTGTCTTTTAACTCGTCCGTTTGTCAACTGTTTGATACACATTTAATTAAGAATGCATTTTAATCGGAATCATGCTTACGCTCTTGACCTAGATTCTATAAAAAAAATAGTGAAAGTTTTAAAAAAAGATTGCCTTTTTTGAAAGGAATGAATTGCATTCGTTTATTATTGTTTTTATATCAATTCGTTTGTTTTATCAGCATCACGTTTACCGTTTATTAAAATGTATGTATAACTCATATCTTGTTTTTTGTTTTATCTATATAAATAAATATAATTTTTTATAAAAACATTTTTGAAACGTTTATATCAAATCCAAACGTTTCGGGAAAATTTCTCCCTTTCTTATTAGAAATTTGAAAAAATAGTTCCTTTAAGGAATATAAAAACGCTAATATATGCTTTATATTAAATTCTTAAGGTAGTTGTTCCGCCAAATGTGTTTTCTTAGGATTTTTTTGAAATTTAGACAGATTTTTATTTAAATACTTCTGCATCGATTGGTGGCAAAACGAAATTTATGAACAATATACTTCCGGAGATATTAAATTTCAAAAATAGTTTTTCAGATTCTTATACATTGCACTATACGGGATATCGGATAATTTACATACATATTTAATTATAATTAAGAAACCCTTCTTACCATTTTTATAAAAAACTAACCCAACATTAAACAATAACCAATACATATTTTAAGACAATTTTGATGCATAGTTACAACCCAGTTTCTGAGATAATAATGAATAAATAATGAAAAATGTATAAAAAAATATTTACACTAAAAACAATTTGGCAACAGCACATTTATTTAACCAGCGACAGATGTATATTATAATTTTCATAAGGTGTAACGTAGGCGTTAATTACATTTGTTAAAAAATAACATAACGATTTTTATACAAATTTTTTTAACTTTTAAAATGTATTTTATCTGTCATTTAAATATAAAAATATTCAATCCCTTACAATGGTGCCAGATTTGTCAAATGAGCATGGGATTGGCTAGAATCGGTACATAAACAGCAAAAGTTTTGGGCTTATTAATTATGAATCCTTATTGTCTGTTCTATATACTCTAGCATTAACTTTTTGCTAGTATTGTCGCGAAACAACCACGTTACAGCAACTTTTCAAATTTCTCAAAATTCCATTGGTAAAGGAAATAAAAATTTCCGAAAAGTTTGAATTTTAAATAAACATTTTAAGATGGTTTTTATAAAAGATTTGTATTTCCTTATATATAACTCATATCTATTTTCGTACAAATCATTTATTTTATCAACCACACGTTTGATGACTCATTTATTCTTCCTTTTTTTTTATTACTAATACTTTCTATTAGACTTCTAACCAAATTCTTTTCCATTTACAGATTGTGATTACTATACTTCCACTTTAATTCAATCAGCTCAACGTATTAAGAAAATTTTTTTGGAAAAATATCCACCTTCTGTTTTAACTCCAAATCAACTTGATTATTATTCTACCGGTACTTTGTTTATCCATTCCTTTATTCCTTCACATTTCCATTTTGACCAACATTTGAAATCATTAATTTTTTATTTTAACAATTTTTTTTACTGATAAAAGGAGGACACGTCATTTGTATAAATGTCTACAGCCGATAACAATAGTAATTTCAATTTTGATCCTTTAATAAAGCATAATATTTTTTCTATTTTACTTTAAATTATATGGGAAAGTTATGAAATCGTCCAGAAAAAAAATTAGTTTATCTGACTCAGTGCGTACTGGATTTTTTAAATTAGAATTAAGGTAGTAATTAAAAAATTTACTCCTTTCCAGTAATTTTATTTTAATTTAGTGGTTATAATTTCAAATATTTCGAGCGTTTGCACTTTGCAGCACCTCTTGGTCAGTACATACCTCTAACTCCCCAATGTGACGTGACAACTTCATTGGACTCACTACGAGGGTGAACTGCGACCTAAAATCGTGTACACCTACTTCCACTTTCATTTCCAAGTAGAAAACAATAGTATGACAATAGATTATCTAATGAATTCCAAAGTAATTCCAAAGACGGTGTACACCTAATTCCAATCGCGGTTCACCCCTTGGTTCACTATAAGCTAGTGGTATCCAGTGATGAAGATGTGCTAAAGCCTTCGATTAGAATTATAACGACTTAATTAAAATAAAATTACTAGAAATAAGTAAATTTTATATTTATTCCTTTCATTCTAAAAAAATAATGTTTTTTCTTAGTTTTACAAAATATCTTAAAAAACAAACTAAAACTATGTTTTTTAATGATTATATAAAACAGCGAAAAATTGATAATTTAAGAAATTTATTTATTTATTTTCAAAATGTTCTTCGATAGATTAAATTTGTTGTCAAATAAACCAATAAGAATATCAAAAGCAATTTTCATAGTTACTCTAGAGCAGTGGTTCCCAACCTTTTGTGGCCCATCTCCCCTTTCTGGAGGTTGACTAACACCTATCGCCCCCTTTTCATTTTCATTGTATGCCTAATTTTAATTTGAAGTAAAGTTTAAATAATAAAGCAGTTTTATTATTTTAAACAATTTTATTACCGTATATAAAAACAACCAAAGCAGTTTTATCCGGTCACTCTTAAATAAAATAGAAAAAAAATTAAAATGTACATTTTTTACAGATTTTTTTTAAGAACAAAGAAGTGAAATAATTAACTAAGATCATTGACGTACATTTAAAAAACAGGAGTACATGTTTTCATTTTTAAATTGGAATCTGGAAAAATTAAGAAAGTTGACAGTTAAAATTTGATAAAATAAATGAAAATTTGAAAACTATTATTTTATTTTATCTTTTCAATGGCTGCCTTGTGCTTCTACTGTACAGTACTATTTAAATTTTTCCCCTTTTGAATACTCATCGCTCCCAAATCGCCCCCACTTATTTATTGCCCTCCTGATAACCTAAATCGCCCACTTGGGGGCGATCACCCTAGGTTGGGAACCACTGCTCTAGAGTTGCATTAATCCGAACCCTTCCTATTCCAAAGGCTTCAGCCCTTCATACTTTTTGGTTGGTTTCGGAACACTTATTAAAACCGTAATTTTGATATCCTTTGAAACATTCCATTTGACACTGATTTTCCTATTTGAGTTATATAATATGTATTTAAATTATATGAGAATTTATATAAGGAAAATTTTATCAAAGATCTTAGTAGATTATTATGTAAAGGTATATTATATGTCAGAAGGTGAATGTATTTAGTTCAAAAAACACAATTTTTTCTGTTTGATTACAATTATATATCTTTGTTCTGTAATTGAAATAAAATTATATAAATATCGAAGGGAGCAGGTGTATTGTAAAGTACGGTGGTTTGCTTATAACTTATAAGCAGGGACCGGATTCCTATGCAATTGCATATTTTGTTTGCCGCCACATACGACTCCGGGGATGTCTATATTATTGCTTTATCATTTTATTATTTTCATAGCACTCCTTCAAATATATTGTCTTTTTATCTTCAATTTTAATTTTTTTAGTGCCTAAAAAAATTTATTTTGCCATTTTTTACTTCATATATTTGCATATTTCAACGTATTCTGCATATTACTTGCATATTTTGGCAGTTTTTACTGCATAAAAATCCGGTCTCTACTTATAAGTCACACCAGATTTTTTTTTATTTAACAATTCTCCTTTTAAAGAGTGTATATAGCTCTAATGGTATAAATGATTACATATACTTTGATCCTGTACTAATAATAAAAGATAATATTTACATTTTTTTTTCTCACTCGTAACATCAATGATAAATACATTACATTTAGTTATATAGATTATTTAGCTTTGGACTTTCTGGATTTGATTTAATTAAATTTTTAGTTTAGTTGACTTAATATTTTAAGATAATTTAATTAATTACTGTTCCTATTTCATATGTTACAGCTTTTAAAGACCCCTCAGCTTTCGAGTTCCTCTCAACAGTTGGAAACAGTCGGTCGCATCATCTTCGAGATCTGAGAAAAGAATCTCTCTATGTCAAATTTGATCCTCTTGTTGGGAACAATCCAATTTCACAACCTGCCAGTGCCGACATAGATAATAAATCTAAAATGTAATTAAATATTTTTATTTTTCTATATTTTTATAGTTAAATTTTATTTTTTTATTATATCTTAAACCACTCTTCTTAATGCTTTTTTGATCATGTTTCCTTAAGACCGTAAAATTAAATATTTGTTTCAGGAATTTTTATAGATGTTATTTTTTTATATTCAATAGAGTCGTGCAGCTTTTTAGTATTTCTTTTATTTAAAAATTCCATCTAGATGTTTCGGCTATTGATTATAGTCATCTTCGGGCTGGAATTTATCAATATTTATAAAAAAATTTGATACACAACTCATCAAATGAATAATATATATGTATGTAAGTATATCTTGTATACAGTTATTCATTTGATGAGTTGTGTATCAAAATTATTTTATAAATATTGATAAATTCCAGCCCGAAGATGACTATAATTAATAGCCGAAACGTCCGTAGGAATTTTTAAATAAAAGAAATACTAAAAGCTGCATGACTCTTTATTGAACCTTTGTTAAATATAAAAATTAAATATCTTCCTCTTCCTATATAAACATAGACCTAAGAATATTGTGTAACCACCTGAATTAGAAAATTTATTTCCTTGGGTATTATCAGGGCCGTAGAGGGGAAAATTTCTATGGCCATAAAATTAAACAAATATATATAATCAAAGCTAAAATTATTATTTTATTCTTAAAAATGTTTCTTATTTTATTAATATTAGAATTAACAGTTATCAAATTACAATATAACACTAAAAAAATAAGTTCTCAGCAGATTATTTTTCAATTTAAACCCGGACCCGGGGGAAATCCACCCCCCTCTCGCCAGGATTGGGTATTATTGTGTTAACTAAACAAAGAAATTGTAGGAAAATTTTTTCACTTTTTCAAGATTATATACACATATACGTAAATTATATATCATATGAATGAAACTTATATAGAGTAATAAAGTAATGAAAATTTAAAAAATTACTCTGTCAACTCCTGAAGATGAGATCGTACCCCGAAATATATATAGTCATGCTAATAAGCATCTTGTCTTTTATTTTTGTGAAACCTACCTAGAATTTATATATTTTTTAAATTTTCATTACTTTATTAAAATATGTTTCACCAAGAACCAACACCATTCTCCCTTAACAAAATTATATAGAGTAATTAGGGTCAAGCAATATACATAGGGCTGGACAGTTTTGGGAAACTAGTATTAGGTACTTTCATTTTATGGAACTGATATCAAGTACTAATTTCTTTAATTTTGAAAGACTAGTTACAGTTACAAATAGTATCCGAGTTAGCTACTTATTAGTTAACTTTTATAAAAATTTCGATTTATTTAGGGCCAATTTTGAGCAGAAAAAACTTTTGAATAATTCTACCAATTATTTTTTACAAGAATCAATCACCCGTACATCAACTAACGTATACATTTTCAAACAATAATTAATATTTCCGGAAATATTACTTTTGCCTAATCCATTATAGTATGATACAATTTTGTATGTGATAATCATTGAATCAAAATCGAACGAGATCTTTTTGAATAATTTCCAAAAAAAAAAAAATGATTTCATACGCTATTTACAATACTTTCACATACCCGTATAGAAAAGTAAAAATTAAACTAACTTTATATCTATAAATTCTCCCCAAAAAAGAAACCGAATACAAGCAATAGTTCCTTTTATTTTGATTAACTAGTTACAGTTATAAGTTACAAAAAACAATGGCTCAAGTAATTGAAATTCTAATTTTTAAGATTTTCTTCTCGAGAGTAGCAGAGTTTCCTCTTGTAAATTGAAGTTTTTGTAACTATTAATTACTATTGAAGGAGACAATAAAAGAGTGTGTCTTCTGCTGGAATTATAAATTTTATTTATAACGAGACTATAGTTTCCATCCATACATTAATTCCTGTGAATCAATTGTACTAGATTGTAATCAATTGTAATAGACTGATGAAGAGGGCAAAGCCCTCGAAACTATAGTCTGGTTATAAATAAAATTTGTAATTCCAGCAGAGGACACACTCTTTTATTGTCTCCTTCAATATATAAAAATTCTGCTACCCTCGGCAAAAAAACATTCAATTTTATTAATTACTACCCAGCCCTGAGTATACATATGGTAAATATAATTAGTATAGCGGTTCTCAAACTATGGTACGCTACCACCCGTGATACGTATAATATTCTCAGGTGGTACTCATAATTAAATCAAATTTAAAAATTATTAAGTATTTAATAAGTTATCAAAAAAAGTTAGAAGATTAAACAAAAGATCTGTCCGTTAAGTATAAATAATTTTAAAAGAAACAAAGGCTAAGTAACATTTTTGCATTTTCATGGAATATTTTCTAGTCAAAAATATAAACTATCTACAAAGTGATACATGACATGGTCAAATATTGTTTGAGTGTACGTTGAAAAGGGGTTTAAGAACCCATTGTATTAATGAATGCAGAAACAATTGTAAATGTTATTTTGATTCTATAATATGTAGTAATAATTACAAGAAAATTTGTTTTGTTATATAAACCAATTTTCTACCCTCTTTAGAAAGGGATTTTTTTGAATAGAACCAAAATGAGAATCCAAAGTTCACATTTTTATAATTTTTCTTTTTTTTTGTTTTTCGTTTAGAAATACTTTAAAAGAAGAGCCAAATGCCAATGAATGCCATTCTCCCATTAGTTCCCGTATAAACCATACAATTCAGGAAGACGAAAAATCAATTTCTTCAACTCCACGTAAAAATCCAGCAATCGATCTTATAGACAAACTTATATTATTAAGTCCCTCGCCTATTAAAGAACCTGCCGGAGCAACAGGTCCACAAACGAAGGTATTTATTTTATTTTTAATTATTATTTAACCCAACCTTTTCTAGATTAATTAATTATCAAATTTATGATGTTCATTAATTTTTTTTTTATTTTTAGGATTCCCATACGCAAGCAACTCCTATTAAAGATAGAGAGCCCAATATAAATATTAAACAATTTGAATCAATCTTAGGTGATAATAATAAAATGAAAGAAGAATTAGAATTAGTCAGAGACCTTTTGACCAAGCAAGAAAAAGATTATGAAGAGGCTTTGGTAAGTTTTTTTTTTAATCTATTCTATATTATATTATAATTTTTCTTTATTAATTAAACGTATAATTCACATTTAAAGAGGGTTGAATTAGATTCATAAATATATTAAAATCAATCAAAAAATTTTAAGGAAATAGTCACAAGGTTTACTAGAGAAAATGTGGTCTGATGATCTCGTTACTTTGCACAATGAGTCAGATTCCCTTATATTATATATTTTATCCTAGTCATAAAATGAGACTAAAATGGAACATGAAACAACAATTTACTATAGCTCATACTAATCAATGTTAAATATAGTATGTTATAATTCACATTTAAAGAGGGTCGCATTAGATTCATAAATATATTAAAATCAATCAAAAAATTTTAAGGAAATAGTCACAACATTTTAAATACTTGTACAGGTGGGGCAAAAGTAATCACCCTATTGGAAAACGCTATAAGAAAAGTAATCACCCGATGTTCTTTTGCTGTATTTTTTTTTTTTTAATGAAAAACTTTGGTTCTGCTTGTGAAATTTGTTTATTTAATCCATTAGAATTTATTCCATCAAGTCGAGAAAATGATATCGGCCAAGTGGCCGCCGCCAGAGTTGATGAGTTGATTTCCGGGTCACTTAATATCTCGTTTTGGTGATTGCACTGGCCGGCCAGATCACCCGATTTAACCGTTCCCGGCTTCTTTTTATGGGGGTTTTTGAAGTCGCGGGTTTACGTCAACAAGCCTCAGACTCTTGAAGCCCTTAAGGAGAATATTTGCCAGGAATGCGAGAACCTGTCGTAAGTTCTAGCAAGAGTGATGGAAAATGCCATAAAACGGGCCCGTATGGTCATCAACTCTGGTGGCGGCCACTTGGCCGATATCATTTTCTCGACTTGATGGAATAAATTCTAATGGATTAAATAAACAAATTTCACAAGCACAAACTTTTTCATAAAAAAAATACAGAAAAAGAACATCGGGTGATTACTTTTCTTATAGCGTTTTCCAATAGGGTGATTACTTTTGTCCACCCTGTACTACTACCACTCCCTCAAATTTTCCTAATGATGAATAAGGGGGTTGAGCCTCTCTAATAATCAAATAAAATATGAATAGTTAGTAGCCCAAAATTTGGTCTGATTCTCTTCAGTTCCTCTATTAGCAGAACAGAAAAGGTTTACTAGAGAAAATGTGGTCTGATGATCTCGTTACTTTGCTCAATTAGTTCCGTTCATATTTGTAGAGTGGTTACGAGGCTAAAACTTTTTGTGTGGATTGTCGCGAAAGAACCTCCTTAAGTTCTGTAATTAGGAAATCTACAATTTAACCATTTCTTGGAAATACAGACATCAAGGCTCCAGAATGAACTTTAAATGACTTTCAGTTCTTGAGTTAATGTTAGGTTCAGACATATACAGACTCGAAAAAATTATCCTTAAAAATTAGGAAAAAGTATTTGAAATATCAAAAAGCATACATGCACACATAATTTGAAGGAAATTCTACATTAATTTCATTTATTACTTGTATGAAATTTTATTAAAATATAATTTGTTTGTAATGTCAACCAAAAATAAATTGATTTTAAATTTAATGCTATTAATTTTGTTATTCCATTTAGCTGTGTGTTTACCTGTCAGGCGGCCCAAGTATTGAATTCACTCAAGCCATTATTTTTTTCACACTGGGTTTAGAAATGTCTGATACGAGGAGAAAAATTATTTTCAATTAACATTGTTTTTCTTCTGTTTTTATATCTGGATTCCGATACTTACGATAACTCTAGAATGAAAAGTCGTAGAAAGTTCGTTCACGTGGCAAACTGTTTGTATTTCCATTGCTTAGAACTATTTAGAATTTGAATTTAATCAAAACGCATTGATAGTAATAAATAATTATACAATATACATATTTTAAAATTAATTAAAAAATTGAATTTATCTCATCTTAGTTAAATTAAGGATGAATTGTTAATATTTTATTCAACGAGGATAAGTCAAAAATTACCTTCACTTTTCGTTCTACAACTTTATTAAATTAAGATAGGAGGCGGGCGCATGCGTTGAGTTGGCGCGTCTGTGGTCATGTGTGCGGAATTTAATCACGATCGCGTCAGTTGTCGTCTAGCTACAACAGCATAAGCATGTCAGCTCCGCTATCAGATTGCACCAAAGAGGAGCCACGAGGAGTGGTCAGAGGGTGTGAAAGGTGCTGAAATTCACCGGAGACTTTTGTCACAATACGGGGAAAGTGCTTTATCTCGTAAAAGCGTGTTTTTATGGATCGAAATGTTTAAAAGTGGCCGAACGAGCTTAACACAAAAAGAGGGAGCTGGGCGACCGTCAACTTTTGAGACGCTTTGAGACCCTGGAACACCCTCCCTACAGCCCAGATCTTGGTCCCTCAGACTTTCATCTCTTTGGACCGCTCAAGGATGCCTTGAGAGGTCGTCGATTTGCCTCAGACATGGACGTTCGGGATGCGGTGCAAAAGTGGCTTCATGACCAACCGAAAACCTTCTACCAGGAAGACATGCGGAAGCTTCTGGCTCGTTGTACCAAGTGCATTGCTAAAGGTGGAGACTATATCGAAAAATAATGTATCTGTTGTACACCTATCTTAGTTTAATAAAGTTGTAGAACGAAAAGTGGAAGTAATTTTTTACTTATCCTCGTATTTAAATAATTGGTACTAATCGGAGAATTTTGAAAAAGTTTTCACTTTTTTCATCAATATTAGAATTTTGTTTTTGGTGGTACACATTTATTAAAAAGATTAAAAACCGCTCCTCCAGTCGAATATTATACAGATTTATTTAAAGAGATATTAATAATATTTTTTTTTATTCTTTTAGGAAGAGAAAGAAAAAATGATAAATTCTCTCTCGCAAAGAAATAAAGAATTAGAAGATAAAGAAAGTAAACAATTTAAAATTAATGAAAGAATGAAGTAAGTTACACTTATTTAAATTTTTATTAATTTCTATATAAAAAAATTGATATAATATTAAAACTTTTTAATTGTCTGACTTGCTTGTCCAGTTTTTTGGATCCTTATAATCTCTTCATTGGACGACTCGGTGTTATTTTCATTAAATAATACCCTGTCCTTTGAAAAGAATGCAAGAATCCTGAAAAGCTTTACGAAAATAATAAAAAAAACCTCTAATTTTGAAAGAAAAAAACATTTTCCAGTTTTTAATTATCAAACACAAGTCAGATGCTCGAATCCGAAATTTAATAAATGTAATTTTTATTATATACATCCTTTGAATGTTTTTTGTAAAAAATTTTTAAAGTAATTAATAAAATATTATTATTATTATTATAATATTAAATAATTCAATTATTTTTATTTTAGGATATTTCTTAAAGAATATGAAAAATCGATATCTAATTTAACAGCCGAAAAAGAATATGATAAACAAATGTATGAAGCTGATAAAGAAGCCTTAATTAAAGATAAAGAACAAGCGATGGGACATTTAGAAGCGATAGAAGTAGCCTTTGCGGATCTTCATAAGTAAGTATTTACGTATAATCAAAAATAACTAAAATATAAACAAAAATCTTGGATTTTACCACACAATGTCAATATAAAAAATATATCAATTTCAAATAATATTTTAAAGATAAAATCAAATCAAAGAGATTGCCTCTGCTTAATCTGAAATATTATAGACAGTGGCGGCGCAAGACATTTATAAAAATGCAAAAATCTTCACCTTACATAATATTAAGTAATAACTAACAGTAAACAATTAAACAAACAGAAATGTCCTGGTTTTAGCCTTACTAAACTCCTTAATGAGTGTACCGTAATTAAGCTTTGATGCTATATCTGCTTCAATAGATAAAACTGACAAAGCTGAAAGTCTTTCCTGACCCATTGTATTTCTCAAATAATTTTTTATAAGTTTTAATTTTGAAAAGCTCCTTTCAGCGGAGGCTGTACTTACCGGTATCATTAGCAAAATTCGATACACAATGTAAATATTTGGGTAAATTTCTTTCAAGTTATTTTCTATTATGTATTGAAGCAGTTCTTTCACATCTTTAATGAAGTCTGGAACATTTAGGATCATTGTTTATAATTCTTCATATAATTCGTAAGGTTGGAAGTCACTACTTTCACCCACTCTCAAGACTTTTTACGTTGCGTCCGAGTTGGGCGTATTTGCGCTGCGAGAGGCGGTAGGCGGTGGCCCACGTCGCCCATTCCTAACGCCGCCTCTGATTATAGATAATAAATTCAAAAAGAGATTACTAGGTAGGTTTCAATAATTATTTATGAAACCTACTTTAGTAATTTATTTTACTTCATTAAATACTAGCTGCAAGGCCCGCCATCGGCGGACCTCCTGCCAGCCAGGAGGCACGCCCCTGGACCCCCACTCCTTCCCCCGCACCATGCACCCGTGCTCAACCCCAGCCCCACCCCACCACCCGCACCCCACCCCGTGCCCTCCAACCCTGCGCACCACCACCCATCTACCCCCTGCACCCCCACCCTACTTCGCCTCACTCCCTCACCCCACCCTCGCACCCACCCTCCGCACCCAGTTTTTTCATTTCTAGCCTTCTAGTGACCCACAGATTATGTATACAAAATTTGGTTGAGTTTGGTCCAAGAGAAAGAATTTTCATTTAAATCCGCTTATTTGAGGTTTTGTTTTTATTACCCATATATGCGGATGTTCGATTATCCGGTTTGCCTTTGCTCCCAGTTAGTCCGGATAAACGAGGTTCTACTGTAATTGTTTTATTGAATCAATTTACATAGGGAATATAGTTATAAATATGAAAAATATAAATTATAAAAATTCTTATCATAGAACAATTTAATTTCGTTTGAATTTCTTTTCCTTCGGGTTTTGGAGTAGAAATGATTTTTTTATACAATGGGAAATTTTAATATAGTTTTCGGGCTTCAATTTGTAATTTTTATTTATGTTTATTAAGTCTTAATTACCCCCTAAAATTTTCATTTTTACCCCATTTGGGTTAATTTACCCCGGTTTGCCGACCTCTGCCTTAGGCGATCCATTGGGGGCAATATTAGCCTAGGAAGCAAGTGGGTGGCATTGAATAAAAATGAACTGGTGATTCAATGCAAGGAGAGACGCTCTGAGAAGATGCAGCACCTATATATCATGAAAGAGAGAGAGAGATCTTTGCATTATCATAGAAAAGTGGTTATTAAGGAGGTTCTTTCGCGACAATCCACACAAAAACTTTTAGCCTCGTAACTACTCTATAAATATGAACTGTGTTAAAATTTTAGGTTATGTTTTTTTAACGTGACTGTACATTTTACGGTACTATATTCTATTTATGAATCGATCGTTTCCAAGCCATTGATATTTTATCCCCTCCACTAAAAATAACCTCCCAAATATGTGGGTTTTTTTTATTTTTTATCAAAACTACCTGGTAAATAATTTCAATTTTTTTTTTAAGTTAGTCCGAATATATTATTCTAACAAATATTAGTTTTTCATCAAGATGTGAAAGTTCTTCAATGAAAAAAAATAAAATAATGATCATTTCACCCTTTCCCTATCTACCATATGTAAAAAAATTTCATTTTTAATCGTAATTATTTCATGTTTGGTGTCGTAAATTGTCTTCAAATTTTAACAGTGTGTTTATTATCCTTTTAATGACTTATATTCCAAGTTTCGAAGACTTCTTGAATTTTTGCATTTGTGAAAGAACTACATTAAAGATAGATTTCCATTTTCTGAAATGGGGCGGGGAGTAAGCTAGATAAGTTAAAAAAAATTTTGATAAATAAATTAATATTAAAATAAAATAAATGAGACCTCTACTTTCATTGTTTGTATCGTTAAATAAATGAGATCTCAAAAAGACTTAAAGGTTTTAGAAGTAAGTTAGCCGGAAAGGGAATTCTAACTTAAACCTAGATATTATAGAAATAAACGAATTGACCAAAACTCTTGATTTATTTCACGCAGATCGCATGGTTTCAGGATTTTTATTTGAATAGAGCATTTACAATGATAGAATGATAGTGATTATAAAAAAAATGAAATAATAATTTTTGTTTTTTAGAAAATATGAACGAGCCAAAAATGTTATTGATGGTTTTAAGAAGAATGAAGAAGTTCTAAAATTACATTTAGTTGAATCGAAAGAGACAATAGGTGAACAAGAAGAGAAATATGAATTATTTAAAAAGCATGTTTTTTCACAATTAGAAAGGTAAGAAATTTATTATTGTTATTTATTTTTTTTTTATTCTACTTTTATATAGAGCTGGGCAAAATACACTATTTAAGGAATTTGAAAAACAAAATACGAAATATTTTGAAATACTCAAAAATGTATTTGAAACACAGATACAAAATACAAACTACTTTATTTTTTTAATCGATTATATTCATTCAAAATTCTTCGCTTGATATTATAACTTTAGATTAATATCACAATAAAAATTATATAAAAAAGTTAAAAAATCAACTTCTTGATTTCTTGAAATGTTATGTTTATAATTAGATTAAACTCTTCTTGTTTTATAATACTTATTATAAAATTAAATATAAATACTTTTAATTTTTAAATAAATATTTTTTAGCTATTGAGCTTTATAATTAGGGCAATTGGTAGAAAAATTGAATATATATTGAGATAAATAGACGAATAGACCGGCAATAGAAATATAATCTTAAAGAGACGATATAACACATTAAAATATCATAACGTTTCGAATAGAGCTTCACCTTGGAAATACATCCTTGGATATACAGCTGATAATGATCACTGAAGTCAGAAATAGTGTTCAAAACTTTTTTTATTATTATTATAATGATAAAAAAAAATTTGCACTAGAACTCTATAGAATGAGGTGGACATTAGAATCGTGAAAAGAAGAAGAAAGAATTTGAAGGTATCTGTGGATGCAGGTCTTAAAAGACCGAAAGTTAATTTAGCCCGAAAGACTGGTGGGGGAAGCGAGTTCCAGCCCCTAGAAGTCATAAGGATAAACGTATTCGGGAATGCCTTTGCTCGGTTAATATCTAATTTAATTACGTTATATGTTTGAAAATCGTGTATTTCGCGTAATTGAGAGACTTTAAGGGGATTATTGATTTTATCTCGTCAGAACAAACGCCATGGTAGTATCTATAAAAAAGGGAAAGGTCAGAAATCTGAATTTTAATGAGTTTATTGTTTGAATTTACTGTTCAAATTGACTGGTTTCATCCGAAATCTCTCAATTAATAAATAAAATCTACTATCACATACTACTAAAGGGCATTTGTGCCTGCCTCTGTATGTACCTATGTCCGTCCCCCCAGGGGGTGGGAGGTGGAGTCCAGTGAGGGGATCTAGGGGTGGGTGTTGGCAGGTACTAAAGGTCATTTCTTTCTGTGTCTGTAACTATATCACATACTACTAAAAGGCATTTCTGCCTGTATCTGTATGTACCTATGTTTCTATGTCCCCTCCAGGGGTTGAGAGGTAGGGGCAAGGGTGAGAGTTGGGGTCCAGGGGAAAGGTAGGGATTCGGGGCGTGCAGGGGGTTGGTTTACTAGGGTGGAGTCTGGTCAGGGGGAGAACTTCCGGGTTTTGGGAGAAGGTCGGTGGTTGGAGATGGAAGAGAGGGAGTGTTCAAGTGACGGGCTGTCCAGGAGGATATGCGAATTTTTATTTAATTAAATATAACGAAAAAATAATTTGTATACATTTATCTAAGTGGCATAATCCTTTGTAAATCACCAAGCAGATATTTTTGTAGTATAGGACATTTGTGCCTGCCTCTGTATGTACCTCTGTACCTATGTCCTTTTCCCAACAAAAATAGTTGTCATGGTTACCAATTTAAATGAAATTATCTATATATATAAAATTAAGGTTTTTGGGTGGGGGTGGGGTGGGGGTCCAGGGGGCGAGACCCCTGGCTAGCAAGAGGGCCGCCAAAGGCAGGCCTTGCAGCTAGTACATGAATAAATCTATACTATAATCCAAAAAATATAATTTATATTGGAAAAATCATAAATATTTACCATAGAATAGATTCAAAGTATTTTCGATATAAATTCAAATTTATATGAAATATCAATGACAAAAAACATTGGCCTCAAGTATTTGAAATAAAAATATACAAAATAAACTATATTTCAAATACATGTATTTAAAAGTAACCAGCTCTTGTTTTATCCATGAAGATAACTAAATTAATTTGTTCTTTTTCCTTTTATAGTGCAAATAAAGAACTAGATGCCACTAAACGAAGTCATCAAAGTGATATTGCCAAACTTAGTGCAATGCTCAAGAAATCCGAGATCAAATGTATTTCGTTACAAGAAACGCTTGACCAAAAGGTTAAGGAGAATGCTGAATTAACAAAAATATGCGATGAACTTATCGATAAAGTGAATTAATTCCAGTGATTTAAAAAAAAAATTGTACATTATTCTAAAATAATTATATATAAACTTTGCTTTTTTTTTTTATTGTTAAATTTTACTCAAAAATTACTTTAAAAAACTTGTCCAATTTAATTTTAAGTAATTTTGCTTCTAATAATAATATTAATAATTTATTCAATTTTTTTATGTTTTTAACGGGTTTCGCTACTTAAGCTATAGAAATGATTATTTTTTATATTTATATTTATTAGGAAATAAAATAATATAAGCGTAGCCCGCCCGATTAATAATTCAATATTACATCTAATTAATATAAAAACTTTCCACTAGTTTACTTCCACTTAGAATATAAATTTTTTTTTATCCACCGTTGAAGTAAACTAGAAAATAAATTCAAATAGCTAAGTAATATTTTTTCTTTTTTTATTGATCAATCTACGCTTATATTATTATATTTAGAAAATAAAATAATAGGAGCGTAGCCCGATTAACAAAAATCAATAAATATTACAACTACTAATTATTCTAATTAAAAATTTCCTATCTAGTTTACTTAAACTATTGACAAAGAAAACAAATTATAACTACTCTGTATATTTAATACCACTCAGATTGTTTATTTCTAAATTTCTTGAAAAATCAAAAAAGTAATCTAAGTATATATAATAATATTATAATTTAAATTCACAAAATTATTTTCCTAAAGAGATTTTGATTTTTTTAAACATTTAGCAATAATAAATAAATAATAAATGAAAATTAATAATAATAATAATAACAACAATAAAACGCAAGCTTATATCAATCTAATATGTATATAATTGTAAAATATTTTTAAATATATGAAAAAAAGAAGCTAACTTAATAAAAAAATGTGATATACGCTTGTATTCAATCATTCTTTTATTTTTATTTATTTTTTTTATTTTGTCAAGCTTTAAAGGAAATGAGATCTTCATTAGAAATGTTTATCATCTTATAATATATATAAAAAAAACAATAATAATTATTTTTGCATAAATTCAAAATGTTGAATTAACTTTTTATTAACGAATTAAAAACTAGAAAAAACAAATTTTCTAATTCTTTGTTTTTGCTCATGAAATTTTCCTGACTTTCAGTATTGCTCGCATTTGTGGAGAGGGGCCCCCAAGTATTCTCTTAATACCTTAGACGCAATTCAGAGGCGAGCTATCAGACTGATAGGCGATCCTACATTAACTGACACTCTCGACTCCCTAGCCTATCGTAGATCTGTCTCCGCCCTTTCCCTTTTTTATAGATATTACCATGGCTTTTGTTCTGACGAAATTAAATCGATAATCCCACCAAGGGCTTCATTTGCGCGAAATACTCGATTTTCTAAAACTCAACACCCCTACGCGCTTAAACTGGATACTAATCGAACAAACGCATTCGCCAATTCATTTATCCCTATGACATCTAGAGACTGGAACTCTCTTCCCCCGACCGTCTTTCCAGCAACTTATAACCTTCAATCTTTCAAGACCAGCATCCACAGATACCTTCGACTGCTACCCAATCCCTTAATCTCCCCTTATCTTCACGTTACAAGGGTCCACCACGGACTACAGAGGTTGTACCTTCTTGGTGCAACTTCTTCTTGTATCAGTATCATTATAAAAAAAAAATCATGTGCATAGAGTGCACAGGCCAAATTCTAACATTGGCCTCAGGCCGGGCGCCCACTGGAGACACAGCTCAGCCAGGGCATTTTTTGTGAACCACGTTTTCAAGTAGAGGCGCGCATTTTGAGCCGCAGCACAGTCCTGCCCCACGTGCCGACTGCGTCCACTTGTGGAGAGGCCACAGAAACTGCTTCACGCAGGGCGCAGTTTTTTATTTTTTAATTGGTTTTTTTATTTTAAAACCCACAAATACTTTACAACAAATATGATTTTTAACCGACTTCAAAAAAAGGAGGAGGTTCTCTATTCGACTGAATATTTTTTTTTTTTGTGCCTATGTTACCTCATATCTCCGCCAATTGTGAACCGATTTTGAAAAAAAAATTTGCATTGGGTCCAGTCTACGTTCCGATTGGTCCCATTTTTTTCGTAGTTATTAGACCTTTTTTGTTAGGTTTGTTCAGGACTAACTTCTTTGTTTATGAACCGATTTCGATGATTCTTTTTTTATTGCAAAGAGGGTATCTTAGGGATGGTGCAATATTAATTTGGTCAAGTTCTGATGATAGAATCACTATTAATAACATCACTAAAAAGAAAAAAAGAAAAATTTTTTAAGAAAAAATAAAACCGACTTCAAAAAAATTAAATGCAACAAATAAAATACACTAAAAGGTATAAAATAATTATTATCGAATTTAGTTACAACTAAACTACGAAATATTAACATGAAATTACTTTTTAAAGTCGGTGCCAAACATATACCTTTTATGAATCGCACTCAACGGATCTTACTTAGTACGTTTGGTGGGTACTCTCGCTTATAGGTATAGTTTGTTTGTCACCGACTTCAAAAAGTAATTTCCTGTTAATATTTCGTAGTTTAGTTGTAACTAAATAAGATAATAATTATTTTATACCTTTTAGTGTATTTTATTTGTTGCATTTAATTTTTTTGAAGTCTGTTTTATTTTTTTCTTTAAAATTTTTATATATATATTAAAATTAGAAAATTTTAATATATTTTTTTTTTTACTCAACCAAATTTTGTATACATATTATGTGGACCCCCAGAAGTCTAAAAATTCAAAGACTAACCACCCAAAATGGGGGGGGGGGGGGTGAAAAAATGAAAATTATTGTTCTTGGAAGAAACTCAACCAAATTTTGTATACATAATCTGTGGGCCACTAGAATGCTAGAAATGCAAAAACTGGGTGCGGGGTGGAATGCAGGGGGCCCGGGGTGGGGGTGGGGGTGAAATGGGTTGGCAGGGTGCGTAGTGGGGTGCAGGGTTAAGCGAAGGTGGAATGGCGTTGGGGTGCGGGGGTGGGGGCCCAGGGGTTTAGCACCTTGGCTTGGGGGCTTCTCAGCTAGTGTTTTATATTTTTTTACAAAATAAATGTTTCGCGTAAGGCTGTCATTTTACTTAAGTTCTTTCGTCGACCTGCTGCCCGAAACTGCCTCTCAATATGCGCGTACACTGTGGGACGCAGTGTTTTATTTCCTGCGTCGCCTGCGTGACTATGTGCGCCTTAGTTCATCCACGCACCCATGTTTTAATAATAAAAAAGTAAACCATAACATCTCGGCTCTAGTAGTAAGTAGACTATCTCTTTTAAATATCTAAATTTCTATAGTAATTCTTTAAAGCTACTAATATCGGCATTTGTATTTAATTTATATATTGAAATCAAGAATAGTCGTTCCATTGAATTTTTTAATGGTGAAGATCGATTCTTTCAAAAAAAAAAAATTTCCTCGTGCTATATGTCAGATGTGGTCCAATAATGAATTAAAATAATTTTCTAATTAATATATTAAAGAATAATTAACATATTAAAGAGAATTGTTTTTGATCGCGTTTTTAAGCAAGATATATATATCGCGAGACTACTACTGGTTGAGGCTATTAGAGTCTGCTGAATTTTAACTCTGGGCCAATAGAGAATGAAAAAGATGTGATCCATTTAGCTATGATCCAGCATCATTTCGCGATTAGCCCACATGACGCTTTTATATCAAACACTGATATGCATCACCAAATGGATTTGTAATATGAGATGTTATATATTCAATTACCCCCTCGATCTGTTAACACGTGTGTTAGGTGTTTGCCATCAATTAATCATAAGTTTCCTGTATTTGGTTCAATCGCGAATCGAAGGTGATTTTTGTCAAATATTAAGTGAAAATAATATCTTGCTTAAAAACGCGATCAAAAACATTTCTCTTTAATAAGTTAATTACTGATTAATATATTAATTATAAAATTATTTAAATTCATTATTTCAACACAGAAATATATAAATTCAGATATTATTTTCACTTAATATCTGACAAAAATCACCTGCATTCGATTCGCGATTGACCTTGGATGTCAATCCAACGGACCAGATTGCACTCTTTTAGCATTCGGGTTCGATTCCCGAAGAAGAGAAACAACCCTTCTGGCATAATAAAAAATAATCCATAACATCTCGGATCTAGTATTAGACCATCTCTCTTGAATTGAAGTTCATCCATTTGTGCTACAGGGAATAATTTTTGAAAAAGTCATCACCTAATGTCTATGTTGCAATAAAAATCCATTTTTTTAGTAAGAACGGGTTCTTACTAGTTAAAATGCGTTTCACTGAATACCTTTGTGAAAACTAGAGTTTACTAATGTTGGTTGAGTTTGGTTCAAAGGTCTAGAATCTTCATTTTTGACCTTCCGCCCCATTTTGGGTGTTTATTTTCAAAAGTTTTTTAAACGAAAATGTCAAAAATTACATCCTCTACAATTTTGTTTCTAATTTTTGACATTTTCGTTTAAAATTTTTTGAAAATAAACACTCCAAAATGGGGCGGAAGGTCAAAAATGAAGATTCTAGACCTTTGAACCGAACTCAACCAACATCAGTACTTAAACCTTAAACTCTAGTTGCCACAAAGGTATTCAGTGAAACGCGTTTTAACTAGTAAGAACCCGTTCTTACTAAAAATTCAGTCGAATTGAGAACCTCCTCCTTTTTTGAAGTCGGTTAAAAAACGGTTTGTTTTTTCTCCAACTTATACATAATATTTATATATATTATATACAATCCTGGACTAAATTAACTCACAACTTGTGATTTTCACAATATTTCAAGAATAGAAGTATAATAATGATTATTTTTAATCAGCGAACAGCTGGCACTTATTATGAATGAAAAACAAGTATAATCAAAAAGAAATAACTTTATTGGATAAGAAAATCTTTGTGTTTTTATTTCTTGTTAAAAAATAAAGTTGAAAATTATCTACATAAATAATTAAAATGTCAATACATCAACTAAATAAATATCTGTAGGCAATTTATAATTGAATTTATTGACATTAATTTTTTTCATATTAAGAATTTAAAATGGAATATTTTTATTTAAATTATTATATTTCTTAAATGAATCGACCAATCATCATCATTGAGTATACAGTCCTAAGACTGGTTTGATGCAACCACCCGTCTCCACTCGGCTCTGTCCCCCGCCAGCTGTTTGACCTCTCTAAATATCTGGCATCCCATATCCCCAATTATTTGGTTGAAAATTCTAATCTCCCCTTCACCTTTTCTTTCCCACCTCCCCCTCCAAGATATCCCTAAGCAGTCCCCCATGTCTCAGTGTGTGCCCCATCATCTGACCTCTTCTCTTCTTCAGACTCTTCCACAAGGTTCTTCTTTCTCCGATTCTTCCAAGAACTTCTTCATTTGTAATTTTATCCATCCATTTGATATTCATCATTCTTCTGTAGCACCACATTTCGAAGGCCTCTAATCTCTTTCTCTCCGCTTCTCTAATTGTCCAGGTTTCACACCCGTACATGGCTATGCTCCATACATATGTCTTCAATAGCATCTACCTGTTTTCTAAGCTGATTGAGGAGGAGCATAGTCGTTTTTGTTTCGAATTAAACCCCATTTTTGCTTGGCCAATTCTTGAATTAATTTCGTTTTCGCTCCTCCCAACCCATGTTATTTTACTTCCTAGGTAGCGGAATTCCTTAACTCCTAGGTTTTCTTGGTTAATTTTGATGCATTCCTGTCTCGTTTGTTCTTTTTTTGTACATACTAGGACCTTGGTTTTATTCTTGTTTATTTTCATTTTGATTTCTTCTATTAGGATTTGGTTAATTCCATTCAGGGCGTCCTCTAATTCTTTTTTATTGCTTACTAGAAGGGCAATGTCATCGGCAAATCTTAACATAGCGATCTTTTGACCTTGGATTTCGATACCTGTATCAATTTTGTCTTTGAATTCTTTTATCTCTTCTTCTATGTATAAGTTGAAAATCATTTACTTTACTTTATTAATTAAGGATATAGTGTTCCCCCCTACTCAGAAGAAAATTCAGGATTCACCCCTGGTGATAAGGGAGAATCAGAGGTTTATTCCATAAACTGAAAGAGTCTTTATTTCATAGTAAGTATTAAATTAAAAAGAGAGAAATTATTGAAAAAAAACAACTTAAAACTTAAATAATTTATTTATTGAGTTAATATAAATTAAATATTTGTAGTTTATTTGAAAACAAATAATTCAATTTGGAAGTTTTATAGAATTTTTTTATTTAAAATTCTAATGTATATGCCTATGATTTTTTTTTCTTTATAAAAGTGAACACCATTTTCGAATATGTCTTAAAGACATTACAACGGGAATCATAATTGGTAAAAATAATGGAATATATACAGCATATCTGAAAAAAAAAGAAATGTTTAAATTTGAGAAAAAGAAAACAAAATATATAAATAGTAGATTAAATTTTTTAAATTTTTAAGAAATTCAAATTGAATATGGTAAACCCTGAATTTTTTTCAA
>JALMQS010000099.1:24527490-24623727 GCA_024734495.1 Forficula auricularia
TTATTATTTATTTCTTTGAGACTATAGTTTCAAAGCTTGGCAATGTTTAACTAAGAGTATCTGCTAAGTAAGAACAAAAATTTTCAAAATCTAATCGATACTGTCCCTATGAAAAATAATATTTATAATTAAAAAAGACTGATGATGAAGGCCAAGCCTTTGAAACTATAGTCTCAAACAAATAAATAATATATACCTACATATCTACTATATTTGATAGTTATGTATATATGTTTATTTGCATCAAGCAGAGGACAACCTCTTTGGTTCTCTTTATGATTCAACAACTCCGCTACTCTCAGAAAAATAAAAACTTTTCAATTAATGTAAAAAAAACTTTTAAACTTTTTAACTGTTTTTTCTTTCATCTACTTTCCCCCAGAGATGCATTGTTAACTATAAAAAATTTCTGGTGTTTTAATATACGTCTGATGAGCCACAAACATTGGCGAAACTAGTCAAAATAAACATTTTAATATAAAAATGTCTTAAATTTTATTTACCTATAAGGAGTTAAACCAATTTTTTTTCTCATATATTATTTTCTAGTTTATTAAAAAAAAATTGAATTATTTGAAATTTGATTTAAATTAGTTGTTTCGCGACAATACCAGCAAGAAAGTTAATGTTCAAGTATATAGAACAGTCAATAAGGATTCATAGTTCATAAGGCCAACATTTTTTGCTGTTTTTTACCAAATCTAGCCAATCCCGTGCTCGTTTGAGAAATTTGGCAACATTGAAAGAGATTGAATATTTTTATACATGACATTAAAATGACAGATAAAATGAATGATAAAATACATTTTAAGGGTCGATTTATTAATCAAAAAGTTCTAAACAAACGATTAAAAGCTGTTGCGGTAATGAATGAGGGAAAAAACGAAAAAAATGTGTACTAAGAGTGCTAATGTAGGTACCCGAATAATTGAAGTGGGCGAGTTGGCAAATAACCTAACCTGTTGTCACTGTCAGAAAGATATTAAAAAATATTGTTGATGAAAGGCGATTAGGTTTAAATTCTATTTTTTCAATAAAATGTCAAGATTGCTATACATTAACTCATGTCAGTACTGAAAAGAAACATACATTTTGGGTGGTTAGTTTTTGTATTTTTAAACTTCTAGGGGGTCCGCTGATTATGTGTACAAAATTTGGTTGAGTTTGCTAAAATGGCCTAGATTTCGCCCCCCCCCCCCCACCATTAATTTTGGCCCCAGAAAAAAATATTTTCATTATTATAGGACTATTTTTTCTTGTTTTTTTTTTTTTTTTTAGTTTGAAAAGATTATAATTTTAAATTTTAACCCCCCCCCTTAATTTTGGGTCGATATGCACCAAAATCTAACCAGCTCTTAATGTCAATGGACCAAAACTACGTGTGAAATTTGGTTTCGATATTCACACTAGTTTTTGAGCTAGCTCGTCCACAAAAATTTGGTAACGCACAGACTAACTAACAGACTAGCAGACATTTTGAGAAAACAATTATTATTTCGAAAAAAAAGAAGAAAAAAACGCTTATTTCATGCATGATCACAATACTTGACCATACACCCTGTATGGTAAAGTAAAAAATGATTAGCCATACCCTTATCCAGAAAAAATTAAACTTATATACTTTAAAGAGTGAACTAATAATAATAAAAATAACAATATTTTCAAAAATTTCTATAAATATCGTTTTGTTATTTTTTAACAAATGTAATCAACGCCTACGTTACATCTTATGAAAATTATAATTTTGAAAAAATCTAGCGCACGCGCGCTTTCTACTTTTTACTCCCTCTTTCGCTGGTTTAATAAATGCGTTGTTGCCAAAATGTTTTTAGTGAGAATTTTTTTATATACATTTTTCATTATTTATTCCTTATTATCTCAGAAACTGTGTTGTAACTATGAATGAACTTGTCTTAAAATATGTATTGGTTATTGTTTAATGTTGGTTTAGTTTTTTATAAAAATTGTACGAAGGGTTTCTTAATTATAATTAAATATGTATGTAAACTTTCAGATATCCCGTATAGTGCAATGCATGCTAAAGAGTCCGAAAAAATCGATTGTTTGAAATTAAATATCTCCGGAACTGTATTGTTCATCAATTTCGTTTTGCCACCAATCGATGCACAAGTATTTCAATAATAATATATCTAAATTTCACAAAAATCCTACGAAAACGCATTTGGCGGAACAACTACCTTAATGTTTATTTCTATGTCTATTTAGACCAGGCCTGTTCAACCCGTGGTCCGCGGGCCGCATGCGGCCCAGCACTGCAATGAGTGTGGCCCAACATACAATCATAAACTTCCTTAAAACATTGAGATTTATATGTAGAGATATATTTAATCCCTTTTTCGAAATTTGAATGTACATTTGTACAATACGTGAAGTTTTTTTCAAGAATAAAATTCACTAAAAGCAAAATTATAATCTCATCCATACAAGATAAAATAATATTGAAGTTTAGAATATTTAAAAATTATTCTTAATCTCATATTTTCATTTTCTAAAATATTTATTATTCCAGTAATTTATATGCTAAGACAATAACCAAGTATCATTCTAGTACAAAGAGGCAAGGAATTGGGATTTTCTAGAACAATCACAATTAATTGGTAATTTCTCTCAATTTGGCCTGACTAAAACATGTCAGGACTTGTCTTTTAGATCTTTGCACTTTCTTACATGTCAATTGATAATGGATAGTCAGGGATTATTATATCCGTGACCCTTTTAAAAAATAAATTATCATTCCTCATATTCTTCTTTAATACCATTCGATTTACACCTGAGCTGTCCAGCCCGTGGCCCAATTTAAAGTCATCAAATTCCTTAAAACATAACAGATTTATATGTAAATACTGGAAAACACAACAATTTGGCCTGATAATTTTTTTCTCTAAAATAAGAAATCTGAAAATCTACAGTGAGGTTTTCGAAAAATAAAATTCTAATTTTAAATTTTTAATCTGGTACTAGATTTCAAGTTTTCGGAAAAATAATCATCATTTTGCTATATTCTCATTAGAAATAAATTTTGTACTTGCAAAATTTCTGATTGAATGTTCTAGAACAACAATTAGATACCGATCTGAAAGAAAAATTGAATATTGTCTCTTTATTAGAATTTTATATTAATTATCTAGCCAGAAAAAATATAAACAAATACCAACACATGATATCACTTTTTGTAATTACGTAGGTATGTAATTACATGTACGAAAACCTATTTTCAAGATATACAATTTAAATTGAAAGTTTTTTTACCGAGAGTAGCAGAATTTTTATATATTGAAGGAGACAATAAAATAGTGAGTTTTCTGCTGGAATTATAAATTTTATTTATTTATAACGAGACTATAGTTTAGGGCTTTGCCCTCTTCTTCAGTCTATTACAATGGATTCACAGGAATTAATTTATGGAAATGAAAGTTTACCTAACCACATGCAATATTTTAATACAGGAATTAATTTATGATTGAAAGGTTAAAATATTTCATGTCGTTAGGTAACTTTTCATTCATAAATTAATTCCTGTGAATCCATTGTAATAGACTGATGAAGAGGGCAAAGCCCTCGAAACTATAGTCTCGTTATAAATAAATAAAATTTATAATTCCAGCAGAAGACACACTCTTTTATTGTCAATTCAAGTATACAATTATCAATAAAATTAAAATATGCGGTCCGAGAATATTTTTTTTCTTCAAATGTGGCTCGTGTAAGCCAAAAGGTTGGACACCCCTAATTTAGACTCTCGATCACTCAAACGTTATTCTCGTTGTAGATTCTGTCCACTTTGACTTTGCCTCCTCCTCTTCCACTTAATATTAATCCTTCAATTAGTGCTTGGAGTTGAGAGAGCCGATCCTATTTCTCAAGTGATTTGAAAGGGATGAGAGTTAGAGGGTTTGAGAGAAATGGACGAGTTGCCGAGGCTGGAAACTAAAAACCATCAACCACCCCACGGGCGGAGACACTTTGACATCGAAATCCACCACTCTTGTTTGGAAATCAAACCCAACAGAGCAAACAAATTTGACCCGAACAACCCTTCAACTTTTCAGCTTAAAAAAATAGAAATTTTTTTTTTTTAAACAGATCTTCGTCACTTCAAAAAAAAAAAATAAATAAATAAAATCAGTAAAAAAACTATTTTTCAACACCAGGTATACTTTAATTTTGGTAATTTGTTAATTTCTTTGTTTGTGTTCTTGGTTTGAGTTAGAAAGTTGCAGTTTATAAGTACAAATCTGACGCCAAATCTCAACTCGTTAGCTGTAACTGATCAAAAACTTACCAACTAACAATTTCGTAAAGAGAAATCAATGAATCCGTCCTCTGATTGATGCAAATAAACATATATATTAATTTTGTTAAGGGAGAATGGTGTAGGTTCTTGGCGAAATATAGCTAATAAATTAAATAAAATTAAAAAAAAAATTAATTTAAAAAAAAATTTAAAATAAAAATTCTATGTAGGTTTCACAAAAATAAAAGAAAAAAATGCTCCTTAGAAAGTTTAGTTTTCTCTTTGAATTTCTGAAGATGGGCTCGTACCCCGAAATATATATATATATATATATATATAGTCATGCTAAGGGGCATTTTGTATTTTATTTTTGTGAAACCTACCTAGAATTTATATTTTAAAATTTTTGAAATTTAAAATTTTTTTTTAATTTTTCTTTCATTTAAATATTATATTTATATTTAATAATATAGTCTATGTCAGGGTCGGCAACCTGCGGCCCTTTGCAACTTTTTACGCGGCCCGCCAAATCACCAATATAATTTTAGGTGAAAAATCAACAAACTTAGAGCGTTTTCTTGTGGACATTACAACTTACCTCAATAAATTAAATATAACACTACAAGGCAAAGGAAAGTTAATCAACGAGCTATTTACAGAAATCAAAAGTTTCCAGCTTAAAATAAAATTGTTTATTTCTCAACTTGAAAAGAATAATTATTGTCATTTTCCTACTTTGCAATCGTTTTTAACCAAAAACGACAAACAGTGTCCTTCGAATATTTTTATTGAGTCACTAAAAGTACTGGATGAAAATTTTCGTCATCAGTTTCAAGATTTTTATGCAAAAGAAATGGACATATTAATATTTGAAAATCCTTTAAAATTTGATATTGTAAAACCACCAGAGAATTTACAACTAGAGTTAATTGATTTGCAATCTAACAATGTATATAAAAATAATTTAAATTCATTTTATTCAAATCTACCAGAAAACAAATTTCCCAATTTAAGAAATTTTGCAAAATCAATGATTTGTATTTTTTCAAGCACCTATTTATGCGAACAAACATTTTCAAGAATGAATTTCATAAAATCAAAATATAGAACGAGGTTGACGGATGAAAATTTACAAAACTTGTTCATAACCTCAGTATCCCAAACACAACCGGACTTAAATGAATTATCAAACAATATTCAAGAACAAAAACTCATTGAATTATAATGAATGAATAAAATGGAAGATAAACTATTTTCCTTAATATTTTATATATTTTATATTTACATATTTATACATATGTAATTTGAATAGTAATTTCTTTTTTTCCCTTTTAAGAATTGTAAAATTCTTGTTCTCTGACATTATTGTTATTATAGCATGTCAATAAAAAATAAATTTTTCTCTATATTTATACTCGTATATGATATAAAAGCACTATTTAAGTTACATTTAAAATTGCGGCCCGCATAAAAATTTTTATTTTGAAAATGGCCCGCCGTCCGAAAAAGGTTGCCGACCCCTGGTCTATGTGATGCTGCCAGGTAAAATGGCCCTTATCTTCACCGACCAATTTATTCCGGAAGGGTAAATATCTGAAATATTATATAATATAAATAAACAAAATATATATATAAATATTTAAAAATTCATAACTCAGTCAATTTTTGGAATTATTGGTCGAGACAAAAAGCGTTTTTTGTTCAGTTGATTCTCTAGAAACAAGAGATGCCATTGCTCGATTTTGACCAGGGTTAAGATAAGCGCCACTTTCCCTTGTACCATCAGATATGTTTATTTGCACCAAGCAGAGGACAACTTCATGGATTTCTCTTTATGGATCAACAACTCGCTACTCTCGGCAAAACAAAATATTTTCAATTTAATAACAATTTCAAAATCTAAAAGTTCTTTGCTTTACAAATAGATACATTTATGAACCACATTGAACTTTTTATATAATTTTCTTAAATAATGTTGAATCTCGGAATACTGATGAACATGTCAGACATTTCTAAACAGTAATAAGAAAAAAGAAATGAAAATTTAAATATGTATTCAATACTCCAGCAGGTTTTGTCTGCCGATTGAGTCCAGCAGAATGACAAACCTTATAAACATTTTATTTCTTATTTCTTCGGATCAAAGGGGGTTGATTTGGACAAATGCTTAACGTCCGGAGGCACAGATTCCCGTTTTCTAATCTAGTCAAAATTTAATAGGGATTATTTTTTGCTAGATTGAAATTATTCTTGGGTGTATTTAAAAAATAAGTTCGTATGTGCCTCAATCGGCTTTCATTAAAACCTCCTTTTCTTTTAATTCATTCTATTTACTTTCTACTTTCAAATTATTCCACCCGAAACCCAAAAAGACAAAGACTTTATCGCTAATAAATTGACCATGCATGCTACAAAAAAATTTATTTAATTTTAATCATCAAAAAGTACATAAAAATTAAAGGAGAAGTAACTTATCTATTTGAATTTCTTCTCTTGCTCAGGACTATGCATACCTGTAACAAAACAAAAAACAAATTAGGAAAGACAATAAACTTAACTAAAAATAATTTAAAAAAATAGCTGGAATATTTTTTTTATGAAATTTTCAATAAATGGCCGATGAAAGAAAGGTAACGTTAATTACACTTTGAATATTTTTGGCAACTTTTAGTTAACTCTGCACGTTTTTTTAAAAAGTAAGTTTTGAAAAATAAAAAAACATCATAAAATTAGGTTAATTTAACTTTTTTTGGAACCGGGTTAGCCGAGCTGGCTAACGCGCTGGTCCCGCTTCGGCATCGTAGATGACGATGTTAGAGCGGAAGGCCGGGGTTCGATCCTGGCTAGCATATAAAATTTCTATCGGCTAAAACTAGACTCCCTCACTAACTCTAATAACACTTTACTGATGCGCTGTCTAAATGGGCTTTGTTCCCGGTGACAATAAATAAACAAAAAAAAAGTTTTTTTTATTCAACTCCAAGTATCAAATCATTTGACATATTTAAAAAATTTTAATTCTTATTTCGAATTTGAGAAACAGTTCTGGTACATATTATTATTATTTATTAAATAAACTACGTGGACTCAATATGTGAGTCCCTCTCATAAGCCCTTGTTTGGTTTAATTAATTTGTTATTGTAACATTTACAAAAATTATCATTAATTTCAAATATTTTCTATTTTCATAAAAAAATAACACACTTGAGGAAAGAGTCATTACAAAACTCATAATTAGACCACTTGCTCTTTTCGCTACTCGATTTTAATGAAAACGTTTCCACACTACCTATTGTTTGCCTTCCTTAACAAGAGTCTCGATAGCTAATCATTACCTATCTATAAAATATTATTTAATTGTTTCGAGTAGTAATTATATTTCACTTAAAATTACATTATACATATATATAGAGTGTTCCCGAGAGATTCTCCATGTTATGAAGTTAAATCTTATCGCAGATCCTTCTCATTAAAATACATTGAAACAAAGTGAATTCAGAGATATATACAATAAGTTGATTAGCTATTAGATAAATATAAACATATAACTATATATAATTTATTTAATACAATTTATTTGTTTAAAACTGTATACGTAATTTCTAAGGCTTGACCTTCATCATCATCCTTTTTAATCAAAAATATTTTATTTAGTCTTTCTCAATTTATGTTGGTAAATTAGACATGGGTAGGTAGTGTTAACTCACATTGTAATAATAAATTTGTTTTTAAACAACTCAGATACCTTCCAAACGATATATCTATATATACCTATATATTTATATAAGTATGTTTATTTTTATCAAGCAAAAGGCACCTCATTGATTTCAATATAAAAGTTCAAATTTGCCGATAGTAATTAATAGCCTTTAAATTTCCAAGGAAATTGCAAATTGTAATCTATTAGATCCGAGATGGAATGTATTATTTTTAATTATATTATGGCCTCGGGAATCGAACCCGATACATATATCAGAGGGGTTCACCCACTCGACCCAGATTACTAATTTTAGTACTCGGGTTCGATTCCTGAGGGAATGAAAACAACTTTTCTGATACATAGGTAATTAAAAATAATCCGTTCTAGTAGACGACAACTTCTTGTGATTAGTTTAGACCAGTGTTTCTAAACCTTTTTAAGCCGCGACCTAATTTTAGGAAATATGTTCATGTCACGACCCAAAAAAGCCAATTTTTCTTTCTTTAACTTTTCTTAGATCATATCTTAAGCAATTTCGTTTAATTTTAAAATGTTGTCTTTTCTTTAATTCGCGTAAATTTTTTTTTAACAAAAGTACTTTTCGATTCAAGACAAATTTAATGAAAAAGAAGGTATTTTTGATATTTTTAATTTAATTAATATCTATTGAATAAATAAAAATATATTTTAAAACTTATTGCAAATAAATGTAGTAAGATATTTTGTTAACGACTCTGCCTGAACCAAAGAATATGCTTTGCGACCCATAGGTTAAAAACCAGTGCTTTAGACTCATAGATTTCTATAACTTTTAACGAGATAGGTGTTGTTTCTAGGTGAAACATTTTAATATAATAATAAAACTTGAGTAAGATGAGAGGTAGGTTTCACAAAAAAACCTACCTCACATCTTACTCAAGTTTTATTATTATCATCGATTTCTCCTTAAAAATCACCAACTCTGCTAAACAAAATCTTTTCAATTTTAATTTTCTGTAAATTTGGAGAACACTCCGTCCGGTCCCTCTTGTCCTACAACACCCTATTTGCGGTCCTGTATATCTATAATGTATTTATCTATTAATTAGTTAGCTACTTAGTTTAAAACGAACATAAGAGACAGGGAATTTGTAACGAGGGAGA
This sequence comes from Forficula auricularia, assembly GCA_024734495.1. Classification (NCBI taxonomy): domain Eukaryota; kingdom Metazoa; phylum Arthropoda; class Insecta; order Dermaptera; family Forficulidae; genus Forficula; species Forficula auricularia. Next base: position 24,536,590 of record JALMQS010000099.1, read on the forward strand.
AGAAGTGTAGAGGACAAGGACCATAAGAAAGCAAAAAGACGCAAATGCAAGAGAGGGGGCATTGTTAGTTGGTTGTTAGGACAGAAAACAGAACTTGAGAAAGAGAGGATTTAGTTAAGAGCTTTTAAATGACAAATCTGTTCTGTAGAAATGGAGAGAATTAACTGACCCCAGGAAAAACAGAATGCCACGCCATTCATCCCCTACGTTCTTATTATAGAATATAATCCATTTATAGCACAGAGCATTTGAATTTGCAGACGGGGGTTTAATGTGCTTCATTAGCCCAGCTTAAAAGCCACCATAATTCAAAACATGCTTTTTACAATTTTGAAAAACTAGTCGGTAAAATAAAGAGGTTTAACCCTTTGCACTCGTTCCGGCGACATGAAAATTCCGAATTGGTTGGTAGCCTTCTCAAAAGTAAATACGAGTGCAAAGGGTTGAGATTAGCTAGATACATAATTTTGCTGATAATTTTTCAAATATATTACACAATATATCGAAATTTAATTTTCGAAAGTTCATGCTTTTGCAGTGAAATTAGACATTAAAAAGAAAAAACCTCGGAACCAAGTTAAGTATACTGAATCGAAATGAATTATATTTATTTTATTTGCATTGGGTTCAGTCTAGTTTCCGATTGGTAAAAATATAAATTTCATTGTTATTGGACCTTTTTTGTTATGTTTATTCAGGCATAACTTCTTTGTTTATGAACCGATTTTAATGATTCTTTCTGAGTTTGGATCAGTATAGCTCCAAGATAGTCAAGATACCTAACTATTTATTTATTTATTTATTTTATGTATGTTCTGCGAGAACTTTTTGCCACGTGGACCGATTTCGATGATTCTTTTTTATTGGAATGGGGGTACCTTAGGGGTGGTCCCATATTAATTTGGTCAAGTTTTAATGATATGATCAATGACGAAATAACGTAAATCTACAATTCTTATGAGCAAATAATCGAAATTATAATAAATAAAATCTTTTATAAAAGGAAATCTTAAAATAATCATTTAAAACCCGCAAACGTTTTGAGAGAATTTCTATATTAATGAATTGAATTTTATTAACATTTTCTGATTCATTCGCACGCCGCTTTCTCTTACGAGATGCATGGAAGGTATTATCTTAAGTCACTATTAATAACATCACTGAAAATAGAAAAATTAAATGCAACAAATAAAAAAATAAGAACTAAAAAATAAAATAAAATGCACTAAAAGATATAAAATAATTATCTAATTTCGTTACAACTAAACCATGAAATATTAACATGAAATCACTTTTTGAAGTCAGTGCTAAGCAAACTATATAAGCGAGCGTACCCGCCAAACGTAATAAATATACTAAGTAAGATCCGTCGAGTTCGTTTCATAAAATGTATATTTTTGGCACCGACTTCAAAAAGTGATTTCATGTTAATATTTCGTCGTTTAGTTGTAACTAAATTAGATAATTATTTTATACCTTTTAGTGCATTTTATTTGATTTTTGAGCTCTATTATTTTATTTGTTGCATTTAATTTTTTTGAAGTCGTTTTTTTTTTATAAAAATTATTTTTATTCAAAAGTACAAAGAACTGTAATCATTTTTTGGAATGCTGATTATGAGCTGGCGTTAAAAAATTAAACTTTTTAATGGTTAAATGGCTATGGCTTTGTGAGAAAACAGGTATATTCTGATTTAATTGAAAAAAATTTAGTTATGGGAGAATGGTGTGGGTTCTTGGTGAAACATTTTAAATAAAGTAAAGAAAATTTTGAAAATTTTTTTAGAAACTTTTTACCATTTTCTTCACTTTATTTAAGTATATCGTATTTTAGTGAAAAAAATTTGAAAATTTTTTTAGAAACTTTTAAAATTTTATTTACTTATTATGAAAAGATTTAGTTTGCCAAGAGTAGCAGAGTTCATTAGGAGAAATCCTATAATAAAAAAGAGTTATTATTTTATTTTTCGGGGTTCAAAATTGGGGTAGGGGTTAAAAAAATAGAATTATCAATATAAGTTCTAGACTCTTTAATTGATTTGTACGAAAATAGCATATAACCCTATTCGACCTTATGAAAATTATTGACTATTTGAAATAGATAGTGACTAAAAAGAGGCTGGGGTTCAAAAATAATTTAAAATAATAAAATTTTCATACAAAAATCAAAGAAATCTGTTATTTCTAATAGAATTAGTCTCATAATTAAAATGAGATATTATTAATTCCTAATGGGACCAAAATTAAGAGGGGGTTCTTTCGTAAATAATTATAAATTATTTAAATTTGTTATTAATTGTCTTTACACGGCCTCGTTGTGGTCGCGCCCCGGTGAAGAGAAAATTATTTTCGATCTTTGGGGTCTGCGATCGATTGGGAGGCGCTGGAATATTTAATTGTTTAATTATAAATTATTTTTATAACACATCTTATTCTCTCAGAAATGAATTTTTCGAACTTATGATTAAATCGCATTTTGTTTTACAACTATCTAATCATCCCTTAAAATCTTAAACACTCAATTAGAATACCCTATATTTATTACAGATGGGTTGATGTAATGTGAATGGTCCATTTTGTTCTTGAGATTAAACATGTAAGCATATAGTAATAATAACCCCTATAACCAAAGAAAAATATGAATTGCAAGACGCTTGAAGCATGGATTAATTATTCTATTAATTAAAATTTATTTTTTTATAAAAGGAATTTTTGGTCCAATACCAGATATGTAAAAATAATAATTAGATATAAAATTGATATCTAAAAGTCCATGTTAAATTTTTTTTCACTTATCTTTTACTAATAATTTTCTTTTTTTTAAATAAAAATATTCTTTTATATTTTCTGTTTTAGAGAATCGAGCTCACCTAGAGAAATGCATTCAAGATAATGGGAATTCAAAACGGCATTTTATTCATTTGTGTAAATCGACCAGAGCAGACAAGGCAGGCATTCTTCCAAGGTAAGAGCAAATAGACTAAACTCTAATTTTGACATATCATTAATACATTTATTAGTATAAGTCATATTAATATAACAACATAATATTATACTAAAAACAGCCAACTCTCAGCATGACAACTTTATCTTTTATTGAAAATATAAGTTAAATAAAAAATAAAAGGCAAATATTTTGATTAAATTGAAAGTTTTTGCCGAGAGTAGCAGAATTTTTATATATTGAAGGAGACAATAAAAGAGTGTGTCTTCTGCTGGAATTATAAATTTTATTTATTTTATTAATTTTATTTATAATTCCAGCAGAAGACACACTCTTTTATTGTCTCCTTCAGCAAATATTTTGGTTAATATCAACAAACTAGTTAATTCTAGTTCCTAATTTCAATGTTTATCTATCCGATTGACTATTTGAACCCTTGATAAATAATAGATAAAATATTTAAAATTAAAAAGACGGATGATTAAGTTCAATTCTTTGAAACTATAGTCATATAGCATAAAGCAGAGGACAACCTCATTGATTACCTTTATGACTCTGCTACTCTTTTCAAAATCTTTTCAATTAGAAAATCTCTAGTTCTTTACTTATAAATTAACATCTTTGGTATTGGGGGGGGGGTGGAGCGTAAAAAACAAGGAGTGAACCGCGATTGGAATTAGGTGTACACCGCCTTTGGAATTATTTGGAATTACTTTGGAATTCATTAGATAATCTATTGTCTTTTACTTGGAAATGAAAATGGAAGTGGAAGTAGGTGTACATGATTTTAGGTCGCGGTTCACTCCTCGGTAAAAAATAATTTAAAATATTAAAATTTCCAAATAAAATCGAAAAAACTTGATATTTACAATAGAAGATAATAAGGAGATATCAAATTGCTAATGGGCCCAAAATTCAGAGTGGGGGTAGGGGGGGTGTTCTTTCATAAATGATTATAAATTATTTTATTAAATATAAGAGAATGGCAGGTTGTATGGTAAAGTCATGTGGATGCTTCATCAGTTTATTTAAGCTTTGTCTGAATTTTAGTGAAGTCCAATTTAATATTCTCTTTACCTTTCTCTATAACGAGTATCGTTTTGGTCCAAGTGCAAAATGCTAAAAGGCCATTCCTAGAATAAAATAAATTAAGAAATTAATCTTTAATAGTCTGGAACAGATCTGGACTTGTATTTGACATCCTTGCATTTTGCCTTTACTATAAAGGAAGAAAGATCATTCTTTCCGTTGCCAAAATTTTAATAATACAGACACATATCTGGGATTTCCTAGGACGCATCTAGGGATGTCACGGACACAATGGTGCGCCTGAGCACACCCTTTGAGAAGATTTATTTAAGGAGACAATAAAAGAGTGTATATTCTGCTGGAATTATAAATTTTATTTATTTATAACGAGACTATAGTTTCAAGGGCTTTCCCCTCTTCATCAGTCTATTACAATGGATTCACATGAATTAATTTATGAAGAAACACTCTTTTATTGTCTCCTTCAATATATAAAAATTCTGCTACTCTCGGCAAAAAAACTTTCAATTTAATGAGAAGATTTATGCCTATATTATGAGATTACTTTAAAATCTTAATAAAATAATTTCGCGTTTTCAACCAGAATAAGTTCTAATGAATATATATATATATATATTTAGCTGGAATTTAAGTACTGAGTAATTTTTTGAAAGATTCAATACATCTACCGCCCGGATAGAGAAAATTAAAACTTCTTCGAAATACTACTTAAATTTAATGCAAGATAATTTCATTGGCTTCTGTATTCCCAAAATATAAGAATAGACAAATTCTTAAAATGTTCTTTGGGGTACCAAATCGGCCTGTTTGTAAAATTTTAATTTTTGATTTCCTTCATTTTTTGACATTTTTTAAGTACCCATCAAAAAACTCTTCCTGGTAAATTTTGAAATTTTTTTGATCACCGGTTTAAAAGATATCGATTTTCGCTCATAACTTCTTCAAAAATGGTCCAAATTCAATTTTTTTTTTAAATTTTTGTTTTTTACATACGCTTTTAGAAAAAAATACAAAAAATTATTTAAAGTGTTTTTATATGCGATTTTTGAGTTTGAAAATTTTAATCTTGTTTTTGAAACTGTATGTACTCTTCAATTTTTTTTGATAATTTTTTATATTAAACTTCTATTCATTCTACAAATTTTAAGGCTGGGTTGATAGTGGTCCTATGATAATAATTTTTTTTTCGATTTTTTTATTTTGATTTTCCTTCAACAATCTAAAATTCTAATTATTTATTTTAAACACTTGTTAACGATAAAAATCAATTCAAAATAACTAAAAAAAGAGAACTCAATACCAAAAAGTGGTTTTAATAATGGTTAATACGTTAATAGAGAATAATTTTTTTTCGAAATTTTTAAAAATCGAAAAAAATAGTAATTATCATAGGACCATTTTATTATTATGATTGGTTTCAGCTTTTTTTTTATAGTACTATCAATTTGCTCTTGAAATTTGTAGAATAAATAGAAGTTTAAAATAAAAAATATCAAAAAAATGGAAGACTACATTAAAATTTTCAAATTCAAAAATCGCATATAAAAACACTTTAAAAAATTTTGTTGTATTTTTTTCTACAAAGTATGTAACAAAAATAAAAAAAAATTTGAATTTGGACTATTTTTGAAGAAGTTTCAGTGAAAACCCGAAATTCGATATCTTTTAAATCGGTGATCAAAAAAATTTCAAAATTTACCAGGAAGAGTTTTTGGATGGATACTAAAAAATGTTAACAAATGAAGGAAATCAAAAATTAAAATTTTTCAAACCGTCCGATTTGGCGTGGAATGAATGCCTCCTATATAACTTGAATACAACCTTCCTTTTCTTTGAACAAATAAATTGTTTCCCCTTTCAATCGTTTTTGTTCGATTTGTTGGCCAAGGCATTTCCTGTCGAAGTCGATTAATTGGCTTGACTTTCGTCCAGCGTGACCTCAGTCTGTACACTTCCATTTGAACTGATCGATCACTTCATTGACGCTGACTACATTTATCAATTCAGAATTATAGGCATGAAATTTAAGAATATTTTAATTAATTTTTAGAAAAATCATTTATAAAAAAAAGCCATAGTATATCAAGGTAGCTGTTTGATGGGTTTAATTTTATGTCAGAAGGGATCACTTATTCTGAAATTGAACTCAACTGCCTCCGGGGAGTTTGGAGTTTGTTTAACCCTAGAGATGAAATCCTTCTTATTTATAAGTATGCACAGCTTTAATTAATTTCTACTTTTATCTCCAACCTGAAAAATATGTGATTATCTCCTTACCTGTTCCCCTGGTTATTTTAGGAGAAATATTTCTGAATTGCTATTTCCCTAAGACCTTAAATCTGTTTAAAATTTGGTCCAAATCGGACAAAGGATTCAAATTTTTAACTCTCCCCTCAGCCCTAATTTTTTATCTGATATCAAACTAAATCTATTTATTCTTATTCTAAAATACCTAAATTTAAAATTTCATTTTGATATCTTAATTGGTTTTTGAGCTAGAGTGTACAACAAGTAACACACGTACTTACTAACAGACATTGTAACAAAATAATTAGTATCTCATAAAAAATAAATTTTTTAATATTCATTATATAAGGTTTTATTGTATACCGAAACTCCAAGAATTGGTTCAATATTTTTATCAAATTAGTTTCAGCTGTTTTTGAGATATTCTGAAAATACAAAGCCAAAAAATGACTTTTTTTCCTGCAACGTTACAGTTACAGTATTTCACCATACACCGGCAAAGTAAAAAAATACGTGTGAGCCTCATCCACATAAGCTCACGGAGGAAGTGAAACTTCTTTAGTCTTAGATGTTATTGAAATAATTTAAATTTCCTAATTTTAATAAATTTTATTTGTCATGAAATATTAGTGGGCTTTAAAATAATAATTTAAATTTTATAATTTTGATAAATTTTATTTGTCATTAAATATTAGTGTATTAAAAAAATTCCACTCTAATGAGTCATTTGCCCTTTATTGTAACAAAAAATCAAACAGATACGTCGCTAAAGAAGTTTCACTTCAAAAAATCTTTCAAATTATTGATCTATGTCCAAATCTATGGATTTCCGTATAGTGATTTATATTCTATATAAGTTGACCTAATTGAAAGATCCTCAATTTTTAAGTCTGCATAAACAAATCAAAGAAGCTATGACTATGCGATTGTTTTTTAACCGCTATAGAAAAGTATTGTGTAACAATACAACCGGTGGAACGATGTAAAAACAAGTCACTTAAAAAATATACGCCACTGTGGTATATAAATATATTTTAATAAGCTACAGTTCAAAATCGTGGGTGTGAGTATTCCATTGTAAATAAGTTTTATATAGAGAATGAAAAAGTTTACAAGTTTGGAATAATTGAGTTAAAACTTGAAGTTATAAAAAAGTTATTTTAAAATGTTACACATCTAACGAAAGACAAAAGAGAAATTAATCCTATTAAAGTTATACGATAGCATTGAAATAATATTGTACAAATAAATCGTTGATTTGGAATTAATATAAAATCATTAGTGAAATTCAGTGGATTCATAAATAAAAAAAAACACTCGCAATTCGATTTATTTTAAATCCGCTCCGTTAAATAAAAGTAATATATTTTATGATACGAATATCATGATATAAGAGATTAATTCAACCAATTCTTTTGTATTCAGACTTTATTTCTATCCTCTAAATGTGATTAAGCTGTATTTTATGACTCAATTCGAAACGAATTACTTACTTGTCTTTGTCAAATTACTGAATTAAGATTATGTTCTTCAACTGTTTCAACCATTTCCAAGTCTTATCATCCAATAAAACTTGAAATTGTCAAGAAAATCCTTTAGAACAGAGTTATCACTCATAGAAGATAAGAGATAAACAAGTAACAGAATTGTCTTGTCTCTAGAATGAAAAAGACGTGTAGTGAATTACGAATACATTAAAAGGCTACAAGTAATAAATTTAAATAAAGAAATTTTTAATGAAATATTCAAAAAATACATTTTTCACATCTAATTCTGGAGTCGTTTTCAAGAGCATTTGAGTTAGAATTTATCCAGTTTATTTATCACTTGGAATGATTTCACAAGTACTTGAAAACAAGTTCAGAACTTTATATCAAACCTTGTTTATTCGAATAAGAATATCTCATTAAAAATGTCTAATCCAGAGGTTCCCAAACTGTGCGCCGCGGCACCCCGGGAAGATTAATAATTAATTGAAGCAAGACGGGCTAACTAGACAAAAAACAAAATGAGAAGCTAAAATGTATTTATTATTTATTTTTATCTCTTACTTACGATTAGACATACTTTTTTTTATTTTTTTTTTGTACTTATTTTTTGTATTTTTTGTTTTTGTTCGTGTTTTTGTGTTCATTCTTTTTATTTTTGTAAATATTTTTAGCTGTTTATTGTTTTTATCAAATTTTTTTTTGAGATATGTATAGAATACTAAGATAAATACTACTACTACTGTAAATAGAGAGGGGGAGGGGGAGAAATGTAAATATTGGCATCAAAGAATAGAACAAATTTTGTAAACTTCTTATCTGTTGTAAGAGGAGGCCCCCCCCCTGTGCGGTCAAAATGAATATTATATAATAGGGCGCCATGGAAAATGTTTAATTGAAAAAAGGCGCAGCTATTCGGAAAAGTTTGGGAAACCCTAGTCTAATCTATTTCAATCATTAGGTACTTATTTCTTATTATATAATAATCAACTCCACCACGAAAGCATCACATTTCCAAATGGATAAATCATTTCATTAATGCACAAAGTTCCAATACCTAATTCTGGAATAATATGTGAAGTCATTCTAACTGAGGACGTATAAAATTGCGTGAGCGTTCGTTGTTTATTCTGGATAGTCCAGGGGTCGGCAACCTGCGGCTCGTGAGCCGCATGCGACTCTTTCGATGTCAAGATGCGGCTCTCCAGTTCCATGCGCAAATATAAATAATTAAAAAAGAAATTCCATAATTCATATAGACAAAAGGAATTAGTTTGGGTTCCGGGATCAGTAGCTTAGTGGATATAGGAGGTAAACCTCTTATGACAAAGCATTGCAGTACATATGCAAAGATCCCGGGTTCGAGCCCCGGCTTATCCTTTTGTCTGTAATAAAAATAATCTTTTTCTTCGTTCCCTAAATTTGAATTTGTTATTAATTGTCTTTACACGGCCTAGTGTTGGTCGCGCCTGGGTGAAAAGAAAATTATTTTAGATCTTTGGGGTCTGCGATCGATTGGGAGGCGCTGGAATAATTAATTGTTTAATTAATGAATCAAGGCCTACGCTTCGAAAAATGAACGAGGAGAGGATTAAAAAAAAATCCATAATTCATATAGACAAAAGGTATTAGTTTGGGTTCGGGGATCAGTAGCTTAGTGGATATAGGAGGTAAACCTCTTATGACAAAGCATTGCAGTACATATGCAAAGATCCCGGGTTCGAGCTCCGGCTGATCCTTTTGTCTGTAATAAAAATAATATTTTCTTCGTTCCCTAAATTTGAATAAATAATTATATTATTTTATTTTCAAAACCCATAAAAAAATATTATACCTCAAAAACAAATATACTACAAACAGGATAAAAACACTCAACTGAGAACAGTGAGAATATAGGTGGAGGAGATATTTTTTCATATTTTAAGTTATTTATTTTAAATCAAAAATCAAATTTATATACCTAATCGTAATCAAATACCATAATATTGAAACAAAAATGTTAGTGACTCTTTAAAAACTGGGAAATATTGTAAATGGTAACTGGCTCTTCCGTCTCAAAAGGTTGCCGACCCCTGGTCTAGTCTAATTAATCAACAGAAGTATCCATCTTGAAACCATTTCTTTTTCTTTCGTATCCAATCACATAGATACTTGAGGGTTTTGAACATAAAAAATGTGAAACTCATTGTTGACCCAAGATAATATCTACAAATTAGAATTTGACATTCACTACTCTAAAAATCCCACATTCCTTTTACCCTTTATTGCCTAAGAAAAATTCAATAATTAAAAAATCTTCATTTTACCAAGTTATGAGGCCAATTTTTCGGCGGTTTTCGAACGCTCAGCACCCCTTCGTTGTCAAATTGGATAAAGATCGTACCAGCCCTTTCACCAACTCTATTATCCCTATGATTTCCAGAGACTGGAACTCACTTTCAGCCACCGTCTTCCCCACGACTTTTAACCTTCAGCTGCTTAAGACCTGCATCCACAGATACCCTCGACTCCTACCCATTCCATAAAAATCCCCTCTTCTTCTTTTCACGATGGAGAGGCCAACCCAAGGGAGACACCTTTTTGGTGTATCTCCTTCTCCCATCAATATCATAAAAAAACACTTTGAAAATTTGATTTATTTTCATGAATATAGTAAACTCCTTATTGTTATTTATTATCGCTCTGAGCAAAAATGCTGTGCTTGTTTCGGGTATTTTTTATTTCTTAACATCTTAGAGAAAGTCTAAACGCATCTCAGATTCTCCGCTCAGCTTTGTTTGTATTCTTGAAAGATAATTTCATTTATTAAGATCCAATCCCCTTTCTTCTTCTATTCTATACCTTCCCAATCTCCCATCCAGTATTCAGCCCGTTTCCTCTTAATCTCGGCCTTCCAACCCTTCATCGAATTCCTCTATCCACTGTCATTTTAGAATTGAATCATCACTTATTATACCAATAGATTTAATTAACGAGTCACTGGTTTCATTTGATATTTGTGAGTGTTTTTCACCTTCAGTAATTTTGATTAAATACTGCAGGCACGGTGATGATTTGCTAAATAAAATTATCAGATTAAGTTTTGAATTCATTTATAGAATTTTAAAATAAAGTAAAGAAAATTTTGAAAAATTTAAGAAACTTTTTAACATTTAAAATAATAAATAATACTAGGTAGGTAAAAAGTTTCTTAAATTTTTCAAAATTTTCTTTACTTTATTTTACAATGTTTCACCAAGAATCCACACCATTCTCCCTTAACAGAATTTTAAAATCTACAAATTATATTGCTTAAGTCTCTAAATTACATTCATATTAAAAAAGTTGTACTAACATAGATATTAGAAACTTCTATAGTATCAGAATCGATTTTATAAGTTTTTTTTTTTTTAAAGGGTGGCCTTTTTAAATCCAAAATATATATGGTTAGGACCGACAATCATCCTCTTCCCATAAACATTATCTACTGAATGTTTTCAGGTAGAGAGATGATGATTATAGATTCAATTTTTTATAGCCTGTTGGACGTTCCTATGTAAAGGTGTTTTGTTTAGAGCTTCCCAACTTTAAACTAAAATAAAACAAAGAAAAATATTTTTAATATCAATGAAACTAACTTTATTGGAAATATAATTTTATGCCATTAATGTTTGAATATGATTTCGGCCATGTGGCCGCCGCGGCTGACGCGTAGATAGCGCAATCTGGATTTCCAATATTTACACACTTTTCACAGCAATTGCGGCCGTTTTTAGCCAATAATTCGCCGAAATTTGTGTTCCAAGTGTTCAATCGTCTCTGGTTTATCGGCTTTGGTAATATGTCAAGTCACTTGTCTACGCCAATAAATCAGAGTCGATTGACACAGAATGGTTCAGGTTCAATGAATTTGACGAAGGCCCCTACTGGCTTTTTCATTATCATTTATTCATCACCCGGTACCCACATTAAATGTACTTTGTTTATTGACATTAAAATATTGTCTCACATATAAAAACTACTGTTCCAAATCTTGACACAAAGTGTCATCCTATAATAACATAATATGAAAACTGAAAAGGAGTATATGGGCCGCCTAGCTAGGAAATTACAAGCAAATAAATTTGCCCTAAGATACTCCATAGCTTAGTACCTATGCTTGCATTCTGGTGGATCTATACTCTATACTAAGCAAGTAAATGTTTTGTTAAATGGGACGAGCCGATTTGTTACAGGATATCTCAAACCGGCCCCTATCGACAGTGTTTGGCTAGTATAAACTATACTTAATGAAAACTTCAGAAAATCAGGAAAAAAAATAATTAGGTTTTTTAAACAACTACAGCTAAGGATCTGAAATTTAGTAAAAAAATTGAATTAATAAGATCAAGGCCATGACCCCCCCCCCCCCAAATTGTTTCCAAAACAAAAAAGGTCTTAATTTTGTAAGATAGTTATATCAAACATAACGTCCCGGTGTGTGACTCCCCTCCCCCTAAAAATGAATCTGGGATCTCCCTGGATGAGATGTACCCTTGTTCCAAGTTTCAATGTTCTAACTTAAACCATTTGCAGACAAAGATTGCTAATTGGCCCAAATCTGCATAGAGCTTACAGAGCCCTGAAAAACCTTTCAATTTGTAATTTATTTTTATACAAAAAAAGTCCTATCTATTACCCCGAATTTTCAGTTATTGTACGAATAGATTTAATTAGTGAGTCACTGGTTTTCTTTGATTCTCGAAAATGATTTCCAACTCCAGTGATTCTGAACAAATGCTGCAGATATTCATGGAATATGTTAAAAGCGAGCAAAAGGAAGCGTGTTGAATGAAATTATTTTATCTTAATTAATTATGATAATCATTTGCTAAATACAATCAGCACATTTAGCTTTCTATCTATATCTATAATTTTCTACTCTCATACAATTAAATTCGCTTTGAAATGACTTTCAATTCTCGGAATAAATGTTAAATTTTCCTATAAAAGAATTTTATTCAAAATTGTTTTCATGGAAACAAATATATGCGTGGGTGTATTTATAAATTATTTCCCAGGCATACAATGCAGAGAAAGAGGTAGATGATTTTTCCATGCCGGTGAGCATTTAAATTAATGAATGCATAATAATATCGAAATATTCATTTAACCAGACCAACTTTTATTAAAAAGATATATGTTTATTAATTATTAACAGGAGAGGAGTTGAAATCGCCCAGCAATAAAATTAACCCTTTTTGTTTGAATTGTCACTTTTAGACTTTTTTTTCGAGTGGGTTAGCAACTGGCACACGAAATAATAATTATTTAAGTATAAAGCGGTGGAAGAGCTTTCTAATGGTTGAGGATAATGTTTTGAAACTGAGAAGCAGCCGATGACTCCATTATTACCCGAGAACAGCAATACCATTAACACCCGTGCCCTATTAGTATTATCACTCTATTACGAAATGTCGAATTTTCCCCTTGGTCTTTACCAAAAGTGGATGCAAAAAATAAACCATTAAAAACTTATAAATTTGGAAAAATTTATTCTAAACAGATATCCCTAGGACTTACCTTACTTCCAATTAAATCCATCAAAAAATTCACATTTCAGATAATCTCTTTATATGGTAGTTATGATAAATTTATTTTTTGAAAATACTAAAATTAAATTATAGAAATTTTTCAAAAGATGTAGTAAATGTAGACCGGTGACAAAACAAAGCAAATAAATATGAAGATAATATATTTGTCGAAATTTGCCGGCGATGACTGAAAAATCTTATATAATATTTTATTAAAATTTGTATTTACTTACCTTATTTTGTTACTTTACTCTACATTCAACACATCCTAAAAAAATTCTTAATTACAATATGATGGTTGGAAATTTGAAATTCCATTAAGATTAATATAATATTTGAAGTGCTGATAAAAGAACAGTAGTGCAAAACTATTAATTAAAAAAATGTATTCATACTATAAGGCAGGGGTTCCCAACCGGTGGTACGCGGGAACGTTTCAGATGGTACGCGTGTACAACAGTCTTCACAACCAGTGACAAAATAAATTCCTTCAAGAGAAAGTTGGTCCTGTTTTGTTCACAAATACAGGAGGAGAATTTATTTTCATTTCCCACTCTATCATCATTTTTTGAAAAAAATGAAATAACTCCAAAGCCAGATGTGGTTACAGATATCATTGTTCACTTGGAAGGCTTTCAAAAAAGCTTTAAGAAGTATTTCTCTGAAGATTATTCAAAAGTGGACTGAATTTAGATTTAATTAATCTTAATAGATTTATCGGAAGTAAAATTGTAAATTAATTTAAAATAATTATTAGACCCACTAATCACTCTAGTAAACCTTACTGACTATACTAAAACTTTGGCAATTCTCTGAAAATACTATATACCATCGTCCAAAAAATATATTTACCTCTCTAATGTAAATGCATATTTAAAATTTTTTCTTGTCAATTATTTTCACTTGTAGGTGTATATGTTAATAATAATTCTTCCCCTGAGAGGATTTTTTCTTTTTATAATCATATATATCTGTAATAAAAAAGAATAATCTTTTATCGAATAAAGTACTTGAGGATTTGGTGTAAGAGGTGTTCAAAAAGCTGATTGGATTGAAGAGATATTATTATTAAACCTCTTCGGATAATGTGATTTATTCTTTCGTTAAGGGAGCGAGAATGAGATGAGAGAAAGCGAAGTGAAAGTATTCTTCAGAGATGTAAATAAAAACTAATAATAAAAAAAGATGGAAGGTTTTCTTTAGGGTTTATTATTAACTCTTTATTGTCTTTTCCCTTTCTTCTATCTTTCTCTTTTGATAGACGGGAATTCATTATTCAAGACAAAAACGTTTTGTTCATTATCAAAAGAAAAACAACAACAGACTTGGCTTGGAAGATCAAGAGATGAAAATTTAAAGTATTCAGATTCTTAAGCAGAATACAGACTTTTAGATACAAAAAGATTCTAAAATTATGTCTAAACATGTTTAGAAATGAATTACTTAAAACTTGGTGGTTTTCAATTTTTTTTAGTAAATTATATTGAAAGTTTCTTTTTGCCGAGAGTAGCAGAATTTTTATAAATTAAAGGAGACAATAATCTGCTGGAAAATAATATAAATATAAATATATAAATAAATTAAAAAAATTATTTTACCAGCAGAAAACACCCTCCTTGATTGTCTCCTTTAATTAAGTAAATTATATATACTTATCAGTGGCGTGCGGTCCATAGATACTGTGAATGCGGCGCATCCCTAAAATTTCAAACATTTAGAGTATTTTCATAAATCCAGGAGGATCTTTAAATTTTCAAATTATTATCCGTTATTTCAAATATTTTTATAAAAACATTTTTTGTTTTGAAAAGTATATTGGCTTTCGAAATCAAATAAAATTGTTGCATAGTTTAAAAGGTTGAATTAAAATGAATGATTTTTCTAAAAAGGGTCTTGATAGAAGGTTTGAAGTCCCTGCCTGGTATATCATCTAGTTCAAACATGTCAAAGACAAGTACGGACGAATTCTAGTCGAATAAAATTTGTTCTCGCTGAGGAATTATTAAAATAGAAATAATATAAAAAAGGAATTAATAAATATGATTCCAGAATCTTTGGACTAATCCATTTCTAAGAACTTTCAATATATAAGATCGGAAATATTTATGAGTGCTATAGACAATAAGTCATAGTTTGCTTATAGCAATAGAATTGTGAGAAATTTATGATTTTCTTATAGGACAGGCTGATTCATAGTGGAAGTTGGTTGATTTCCATCTCAGGGACTGTGGAGTTTTAAGTCACAAGATTTAATTGCTGACTCTTACCCCTCACTCACAAAAAGCAGTATCCGTTTGGGGCGAAGGTCCTAAAATATATTTTTAAAAATCTAATGTTATATTTGAAAAATAACGAAAATGATGCCGTATTCGATGAAATCTGCAAAAAATGAAGGGTACTTTTTTGGATAGCCAACCAGGTTGAAAAGTCACCAACCGCCAGTGATACTTATATACCTATTTATATATGGTATATTTAGTTTATGTTAATTTTTATTTGCATCAAGCGAGGACAACCTCATTGATTTCTCTTTATGAAGCAACCACTTTGATAATACTCTCGACAAAATGAAATCTTTTGACTTAAGGTAGACAATTTTTCCGCAAATATTACCAAAGAATGGTTTGAGCTAAAAAGTTGAAACATTGGCATACAAGAGCAGTTTACCAATACAAACCTGTGTTTAAAATCGAAAATAGTTACGGACAATTCTCTGAACTAATCAAAATGATTTTAAATGGCTGTTCAATAGATTATGCGTTATGGAAAACGTTTGAAGCTAGTGTTGAGAAAATCAAAAATTCCCAATAAGTCGTTTCATTATAAATTGGATGATTTTTAATAGAGGTAACATTTTTTACCTATCGGTGAGCTCGATAGGAGAAACGCTATTTACTTTAATAATAAATAAATATAATTAAACTACTAAATTTCTAATTAATGACTAGTAAACAAACGCCAGATTTACTGAGTCATTTTTAAATTCATCCTTGACCTTAAAAAATATTTTTAAATTTATCCTATCATCATTCTTATTGTAGTCCTCATTACTAAAATAAACCCTTTGCTCCCGGTCAACATTGATAATAATACCTATTCGCTAGAGTAGAGAGACAGAAAAGTGATACTAAATTCCTATAAAGTAGATACATATCTTCTATATAATAAAAATGAATTTCTTTTTCTTTGTAAGCGCAGATCTCTCAAATGCTTCGACCGATTTGGCTATTTTTTTTTTAATGTTCGTAATAGTCCAATTCAGGTTAATACGTAAAAAAAATTGGAAAAGTTGCCCGGAAAATTGAAAAATTAAGGAAAAACTGAAAAAAAATTCAGGTTAGCCAACATAGCTTGCCAAACAATAAAAGAACTAAACTAGTAAACCAAACATGTGTTGGCGGCCCTGTTTGTCAGATTTTTGAATTTCATTCATTCTTAATAGAATAATAGAGTTCTAACCACATTATCGTTGAAGAAGAATTTAATAATGCAACACAGATTTAAAAAAAACTATCTATTTTTTTAAAGTACATTTAAAAACAAAAATTAAAATAATAAACTGCAACGGATCGTTGCTAAACTTTATCCAAATTGATTTGAAAAATTAATATGTTTATTTCTTTATTATTAATCAGGTATCACTTGCAATTTGCAGTTCATGTTGACTTTAATTCAAAAATAATGATCGATTCTCATTTAACAGTCGAGGAATAACCATTCTACATTCGATTTTTGACGTTACGGTTTTTATTGGTAGCCAATGGTGAAGACATGGAGGAGGAGGAATCGACTTAAAATCAAAAATAGCAATTACTTGAGGAATAATAATTCTACATTAGATTTTTGACCCTTCGATTATTATTGGTAACCATTGCTGAAGACATGGAGGAATCGGCTTAAAATCAAAAATAACGATCGATTCTTATCTAATACTAGAGGAATAACCTTATTGAATTCCATTTTTGATGTTTTGACTATTAATGGCAAGCTCTACTGAAAACGTGGAAGAATCGACTTAAAATCAATAAGACAATTCTTTTATGATAAACAACTCAAGCTTGAGAATAAAAGAATTTTTTATAAATAGATTGTATATACTTTTGTGTCTAGCAAAATGAATAATAATTGTAATTTTCAAGTCTTCTTATCTATAATAATACCTACATATAATATAACCTTTTTTTTATTTTCCCCTTAATGATAACAAGTGGATTTTTAATACATTTTAAATACTTGTTTCATCTTATTTGTTATGAGTGTACGAGTATATTACAGTTAAATAGAATCTCAAATTATATCTATTTAAGACTTTATAATAAAACAATTATATTTATTCCCTGTTACTAATAAAACATCAATAAAGCAACCACGTGGGGGTTCAGGGGGCGAAGTCCCTGTAAAAAGGCCGCCGAGGCGGCTTGAAGCTAGTTAGAAATGTAATCGAATTTATAATTTCTAAAAAGCCTAAAAAGAGCATTTTGACATTGGATCTGCGGGTGTATGTATATATGGATAGATGGAGTTATTACTTCGACAATTTCTTTACACCGTTCAATCTATTGAAATGAAATTTAAAATGTACCATATTGCTTAAACAAAATCAATTGTTTTCAATTTTTTCTACATGATATTGATTCCTTAGTACTATATTTATATTATGGTTTTAGTGAGCTTGGGCGGTGGTTTAATATTTGACTTGATTTGCACTATCTCTATTTAAGTAATAGGAAAATTAAATGAATGATGCATATATGAACATTTTATCAAAATTACACTGTCCTTATTTAATTAAGAAACATGTTATGTGCATCAAATTATATTATGTAGACTCCTTGATGGTTTGCAATTCAAATTTAATTTTTAAATTTTATTCGGAGGTATTGATTTTGCAAACTCGAAGCTAGGTGTTTTGTTAGGGTTTTTATATAAAAAATAAAAAAAGACAAATAAATTATTTCAATTTTATTCGTTATTTTAAATAAAAAAACGATATTCTGTTGCAATTGTGCCCAAACTTTCTGTTGGAATCTTGAGGGCTTTATTAAAAAAATAAACAGATGTATATGGCTTTTAGTAGTGGCCAACAATTTTTTTCTGTTTATTTATTCAAAAGCATTGAGATGAATCTGTTTTTAAATTTAACGTTATTATGATTATAAATAAAACCTGTATTGTTAAAACAAAATAACAGCTCTTTAAGAACGTTCCCTAATAAAGCTCAGATATAGTTCGCTCTTTCCCCTACTCTCACATTCGCAGAAAGGCAAAAATATTTTCATTGCGTCGTTTCTCGTATCTGGCAACATTGAATTCTTACGGAGCTAAAAGAAAAAGAATAAAAAAAAATACTTCATAAAACAGCTCAATGCGAAATTCTAGATGATAACAGTAATAGTTAGGTTGAGAGAATTAGCTAAAAATCTTAAATGCACCAGCTGCACAAGTTTTTTAGATATAGAAAAATTGAGTGATTTTAGTTTAGTGTTTGCCATGCCATGAGAGAAAAAAATGAAAACTATTAAAACTACCTAGCTTTTAACATTATTCATAGAAAACGAATCCCGCTTGATACAACTATTTTAACAGAAAAATATTTGTTATATCTTCAATTAATGATTCTTAGTTTTTCAAAATAATTTCAAGAAAATTACGATTGTTATTTAATGAAACAGTCGGTTTAACATCAATTAGGATAGTGTTCGCGTGTTAAATATGCAAATTTCAATGGTCAATATTTACAAATTTAGTGCCGCAAGGACTATTGAAAAAAATTTTACGTATAAAGGACACTTATAAATATGTGTATTCAAGAAAATCGATTTATTAGGGAATGTCCTTAATCACTATTGTGTTTAGTTATTATTTGCAACTATACTAAAAGCCATCTCTCTGTTTATTTATTTTTTTAATAAAGCACTGAAGAAGCTGACAGAAATTCTGCGAAAAGTTCGCATCATAATTAAATTTTTTAATGTAAAGGAATAAAATAGAAACAATAAGTTTTTTATACAAAAACTCAAGCTTGGTGTTTGCAAAATAAATATGTCTGAAATATATCTCCTACTATGTTTTACAATCAGAAGGAATTTTATTTAATCAAAGATAGGGATTTGATTAGCCGTGTTGTAAGAAAGACATACATTTTTTTTTTCAAATTTAGTCTGCTTATTGAGAATCACGTCTTCGACGGGTATAAAATTTATTTGATTATTCACAAGTTCAAGTCTCGTTACGATGGCTGGTTTTAAAGAATTGAGGGGGGGGGGGGTTCTAAGCGAAAATCGTGTGGTGCAAATATGTTTAATATAAAACTATTATTTTTTTAAATTTCTTAATAAAATTTTTAATTTTGCTAAATTGATTAACCTTTATATTTTATATATTCTTTTTAGTTCTTTTAATAATTTTGTCTTTTGTTTTTACTTGATCTTATTAAAATACATTAAATCTAAAATAAATGAATACATTTCTTTCTTTATAGGGATTCATTTCACAAGCTGTTTTCTATGCAAACCACATCGTAAGAACAAAATGTTATGTGCATACTAGTTAGTAAACCTGGAAATTTGCTCAGCGAGATAGAGATAGAATGAGATGAAAGAGAATTCCTAATTAAATTTGAATTGGCTTTGGTATTTAAAGTGATTCACAAATATCCATGGAATATGACATATATTAATATTGTTATTTTATTATTCCCACTAATATAAAGATTAAATCAATTAATTAATAACAATATTTCCATTTCGGGAAATTATTGGAAAACTGATTATAATATTATTATTTTAATTTTTTTTGCAACAAAATTTTCTCTGGAGAGAGACGGACTGGTAGAAATTTTAATTGAATGCAATGGAAGGCAGCCCAGGGGTAGTGAGGAAAGAAAAAATTAACACATATCAAATAAGGTGTAATTTATTGGAATCCTTCCTCCTTTCCTTTCAAAACCGACGTTTCGGAGGATTTTCCCCTCCTTTTTCAGGGTTTCAAAGGGTCAATGAATGAAACAAATACATTTCCGAAATACCTCAACATTCTACAACAACAATAATACATACAAACGGAAACTTTGGCTACAAGATCACTGTGGACCCTTCCACGAGTCTCCATTAACTTATTGAAACAAATAAAATGTTTCCTTCTTCTTCTTTCCTTTTTGTGGGGATAAGAAGGAAACATTTTATTTGTTTCATTCATTGACTCTTTGAAACCCTGAAAAAGGAGGGAAAATCCTCCGAAGCGTCGGTTTGAAAGGAAAGGAGGAAGGATTCCAATAAATTACACCTTATTTGATGTGTGTTAATCTTTTCTTTCCTCACTACCCCTGGGCTGCCTTCCATTACATTCAATTATTACTTTAATTTTAATTAAAAATATGCTACATTGATTTGGAATATCACGTAAAATAATAATAATTTTAGTTGCAGTAAATTTAGGTGTCCATTAGTTTAAAATAATATGAAACTAATCATAATAAGAGATAAAAAAATAAGGAGAATAAATTATATTTTAAAAAACTTAAAAACATGCTTATAAAAAGTACAAAATAATGTAATACTAAATCAAAAAGTGTGGGGCGCAGAAACATGTACCTACTTTTAATTAATTTCGACAAAGTGCCCCACGCTTTTTGATTAAGTATTACATTATTTTGTACTTTTTAGAAGCATGTTTTTTAGTTTTTTTAAAATATAATTTATTTTTTTACTTTTTAGTTGTTTTTTTTTTGGCTTTTCGGCCTTTCTAGCCATAGGCCAATTTACGATACTACTTATTATTTTATTTTTAATTTATCTCTACCCCGGGGTCAGATTTTTAGCCGGATACCTCGAGTCGGATTTGAACCCGGGTCCACTTGGTTAGCAGGCTGACACGCTACCCCTAGCCTAACCCGCGCCCCCACTTTTTAGTCTTAATTATTTTTATCGAGAAAAGTTTTCGGAATTTAACAGAATTAAATCTATTTATTTTTATTATTTTTATATAATTTCATTTAAATTGAGTAGGTAAACAATTATTATTCTTATAGAGAAATGTTTGCGCAATTTAACAGAACAAAAGTCACATTGATAGATACATAGATACCAAGATAGATACATACAGGTGAAGCTAATATAAAGTATGTAAAAAAGTGAAATCAATTTCAAAACTTAGTTATGATTTTTGTCATTTTTGACGAATGAACAGCTTAAGCTACAATATTGAAACATTGAAACCTTAGGAAGATTTTATTAATACGAATTCGAGTGCCTAATTTCAGATTATTATCTACAACAATTCGATGGCTTCCTATTAAACATTTCTTCTTTTTTTCTGATTTTCTGCATTTCCAACCCCAAGATCTAAACTGAGAAATCCCAAAACCTACTCTTTTCTTCGTTTCGGAAATATACCCATTTTAGGACCAGAATAAACTTTCTACAATCTAAAATCTGATTTTAATAGAAATAGAAACTGTAATCATTATTGTTTCGAATACCGTTTCTTTCTTGAATGCATTTTTTTTAATTTTAAACACTAAAAATATTGAATATGTTGAAAGAAGAACATTTTTTTCAACTAAATGATTAAAATATTTTTTCAATATATTTTAATAAATAAATTTTAGGAAGTAGTCACCACTTTTTACTTTTGAACAAATTTTTGCAATGAAATCATTCGTCAGAGAACGCTTCAAACTAGAGTAATGAAACTTGACACAAAGTTGTTATTTATTAATATAGTGTGTGTCGAAGATTAGTTCATTAGTTAAATTCGTTTATTAGCTAAACATAAGACAATTCGATTATTTTCTATTTTTCTACATTTTTTATTCAAAAGTTCTGAAGCTAGAGCCTAAAATTCCAGAGTTCTTTATTTTGAAAATATATACTTTTCGACACCAGGTTTATATAACTTTCTGATCTTTGCGGGTATTTGAATCCAGAGACACAAAGAGAAAATAATCATGCTTGAAAATAATTTGTCTTCACGTTCCAGATCACGTTTAAGTGCGATAAGCAAGAAATAACATTTTTATATGCCGAACCATCGAACGGTTACAGGTAATGAGCTGAATGATTAATTTTAGCTACATCAAATATGCTAATATCAATATCATGGTGTTAGGTTTAATTATTGTAATTTCAATTTTGAATTACTTCCCTAGATTGGTAATTTGAACTGCGACTCGAAACTCGAAATGCTTCAACTAGCGGATGCCTGTCTGTCTGCGAGCCTTCATCCAAGCAAGCGGGTTCCCCTTCTCCACTGCTCAGTCCCTCCCCTACATATTCCCCTCAAGCCATTTTTCAAGTTCAACGATTCAGGCGTATATAAATTATGCAACCCACGCTTTCTGTTTTTTTTTTAACCGACTTCATTTAACCTGCAATTGTTAGTGTTTTTTTACAGATAACCTCTCTATAAACTTTTTCATTGTTAAAAAAAGTGAAAATTTAATTCTTCTGGCCTCTATAGTGTGTACTGAGCAAAGTCAGTTCAAAAAGTATTTTTTATGCTTTGACTCTATAATTCAAAAATTTTAAAATTGACTAAGCAAAAAAGTGAAAATTGAATACTTCTGTCCGTCCATAGAGTGTACTGAGTAAAATTAGCTCAAAAGTACTTTTTTATGGTTTCGTTTAATAGTTCAAAAATTTTAAAATTGACCAACCACTAACTTGCCTTGAAATGAAGAAATTAAGAGAGAAAAATTAACTGAGAATAAACAGCCAGAAAGTGAGAAAAAATTTTCAATTAAGCAAGCTGAAATGGAAAATAAATAAACCCTGGAAGACTAAATGGCAAAATGTGTAAATAAATAAATAATAAAATAAAAAAGTTAAGGGTTGGAAAATTGTAATTTATTTTGTACTTAATAGTGAATACCTAGAGATTTATTCAAGAGAGAAACATTTATTCCACTGGTCATTAGACTAACGAGGTGGAAATGTTTCCCTTGAGGATCAAACTATTTTCACTAGTAGAATTGAGACAAAGGCAAAATTCAGCTTAACTTTTACTTCCAATTATTAATACCTTTAGAGTGAAAAACAGCTTAAGCCCTTCTGCTGTTATTTAATAGATAACGCTTTAGTTTACTTTAAAAAATTTTTAAGATACTTATTTTTTTCTATAAAAGACAAAATCCGATAAGGTCATGCCAAGTACCCGGATTGCAATCTTTTGGCACTCGGATTCGATTCCAGAAGAGGTGAAACACCCTTCTAACATAATAAAAAACAACACATAACATCTTGGATTTAATAGAAGTAGACCATCTCTCTTGAATTTCTATACTAACTTATTTTTTCATTTTTGTATTAAAATATAATTTTAGATCGTTTTTACATTGATACCTTAAAATCTCTAAAAGGAAAAGAGAGAAATCATAAATAAAGAGAAATAAATAAATATTCACAGGTACAAAAAAAATTACAACATTAAACATGTAAATCTGGTATACGGTTCGATTCGCTCAGTGGACAGGTGAACTCTGGATTCCAATAAATCAAGAATAAAATCCTTTATGGAGCTAAAATGTTGCAATTTGCAAAACGATCAATTAAAGTTTTAATCTCTCAGAACTTTTGAAAATGAAATGTAGATTTTTTTTATTAGAAATTATTAAATTAGAAAAGCAAATAAGCGAGGAATTATTATATACAATGAGGTATCAAACAATTGTAATTGAAAAAGTGAAATTTCACAAACATTTTTTTGTTAATAAGCTGCACCTTTCTTTCAAATTTTATCTTTCTAGCACGAAGCGTTTGCTGATAAAAAATAGCTAAATCTCAAAAATTTGCTTAAAGCTGAGATGTTTTCACTAGTTCAGCCAATTTGACATAAAAATCTTAATACCTATTGAAAAAAATATTTTAATATTTTCGATGATTTTTTTTTACTTTATCCAATGCGAGATTGAATGTAAGGCAGTTAATGAATTAATAAAAAGATTATTTCCAATAAAAGAATATTTATTATAATATAAAAGTTTCCTCACTACCTCTGGGCTGCCTTCCATTACATTCAAATAAAAGTAAAGATTTGAGCATCTTCTTTTTGAAAATAGTTGGAATGTTTTTCAAAAATCAGCTAGGGTTCATATTAACAAATCAATTTTAAAAGATTTTAAGGGATCTGTCTTTAGCGAGGAGCCAAACTGTGAGAGGGATATTAAAAATAAAATCTGTCAAGGTCGAAGAGCTATTGGGCAACTGAATGGGGTCTGGTGGAGCAAAGGGATCAAACAGGACACAAAAAAATATATATATCGGTCCATAGTGGAAGGCATAGCCCTATACAATTCAGAAACATGGGACATGAATAAGAAAAACGAAAAAAAATTACAAGCGCTCGAAATGGATGCAATGAGAAGGAGTTGCAGAGTGTCGAGATTGGAGCATATCCCAAATACAACTATAAGGGACAAAATGAAAATGGAAAACGACATAATAGATAGAATAGAAAGGAAGAGATTAATATGGTACGGACACCTCAAAAGAATGCCGGAAGATAGGTGGCCTCATAAAATATGGACCTGGATGCCCACGGAAAGACGGAGGAGAAGAGGAAGACCGAGACGAACGTGGAAGCAGGGAGTAGATGAGGCAATGACCAGTAGGCAAACTACAAGAGCAAGACATCCTGGATAGAGAGAATTGGCGTGTTGGATGCGGAAAACGGCGCATGCTGTAGAACAAACCGCTTTATTATTATTAATTTTAAAAGAGAAAGAATTTAATTTTTAGGACAGATTCTAAGATTTTAAAAGAAATATTATTGAATTGGAAAGAAGGGACCAACCATTTTCAAAAAGAAGATGCTCAAATCTTTACTTTTATATTTAAATAGGAGGACTTGTATGAAAATCTTTTTTCATTTTAAGCTAAATTTTTTAATTTCCATTATATATTAATGGAGTGAAGAATTTCTATGATTATATCAAATATTGCGATTTAGAGAGAGGTTTATTATCTCGAGGGTGTGAGCTGACTGCCCGGAAAGCATATTAGTTCTCAGGTTCGACTCCTGGGGGGATGAATCCCCTCTGATATCTGAATTTAATAACATTTATTATAATGTTTTCTTTTTTGCTGTTTTTGGAAACCGATATTTTAGAGAATATATAAAAGTTCAATTTGCCGAAAGATATAAATTCAATCATCCTGGAAAAAAATCATATGATTATCTTGTAACTGATTCCGAGCTATTAATGATATTACATTTCAGAGAGGGTGAATATAACTCTTCTGACATGTAATAAAAACATGCATAACGGCTCTGATTCAGTAATAAATAATCTCTTGATTTTTATTCAAATTAGTTTTTTTATATTAAGATTAAAATTGCATTTATTCGTATACATTTTACAAAGCTTGATTAGAAATAAGTATACAAAGCAATCGTATAAGATATCTTAAAAGATAATTTCTTTTAATACATGTATTTAATTAGAGTTTATAATATAGGTATTATAATAGATTTAATTGTATATAGCGAGATATTCAAAAACAAGCTCCGACCTGTTTGATCGAATTGGAAGAAATCTATCAATTCGATACTTCTAGGATTTCCCTTTTAACTATTAGGTGCTCGTACAATAACTATTATTCTCTATTGCAGGGTCCAAAGTTCACTCCCCACCATAACTCATTTTCTCTTGAGCCCATGCGACTTGAATTGTGAACCCCGCCAAGCTAAAATCAACCCTTTCTAGCAAGGACTCGCGAGTTGAGAACTCTCCAGTGATTCTGTGTGCACCCACGCGTCTTTCAGGTGAGATTTTTTCCCATTCTTTTTCGAATTTTATTTATTCTACCCATTCTTTATTTATATATTTATATATCAGTTAAAAAATAAATTATATCAATATAATATTTCCATTTTTACTACTTTTTCAAATACTTAACTAGAATTAACATAGAATAATTCATTGCAAAGCTTCAAGACAAATAATTAAACTAGTTATATTTTTATTTAAATATATAATTTTTTGAGTATTTTTTCACAAGTAGAATAAACTATTACAGTGTGGTTAAATACTAAGACGCACTCGGTACATTATACATAGTTTAATGAGGCCGGGCTGGAAGTTAGGGTTTTAATATAATTTTTTATTCAAACCCAGGGGGACATATGCCCCTCTTTCTCCCCCACCCTGCGAACGTCAATATTTATTTCATACATTAAGTAATTTCTTAAAGGATAATCCAAAAAATTATAAAATAAGAAAATCTTATATTTGATGAAATTTCTATTTAACTCGTTTGGGCAGAGTTAAGATTTTTAAAGAAAATTCATAGATTGCAAACAACAGAATCCAAGGTGCTAGGGATGATTTTTATTATAAGTTAGAAGGGTTATTCACTCCCTCGGAAAGGGAATCAAACCCGAGTGCCAAAGATGCTGTTCGGGCCGTGACTTGGCCTTCGAAGTGAAATATAATTTGATATATACTATAATTGTAATTTTTTACCAAATGATTAAATTTTAATCCTTAAAAAATTCCTCCGTCAAGTGATTTTAATTTTAAGTATACAATCAAATCATATATATTTTAAATATAATATTAGATGATGTCAGGGAAAAGTGCTCCTATCTTCACCTACCAGTTTTTTCAGGAATGGAAAACATGAGAGTTAAATGTGGGTATAATTTTTGATTACATATTTGAATTCAGCAGCAGCAGCAAATTTCCATTCGTAATAGAATAATACCGAGGGTAAAAATGGCCGAAATTCCCTATTTTTGTCTGCTTAAAAATTGTAAAAATTTAAACGACTATAACTCAAAACTAATTTTTTACTTCTAATTATTCAAAAATTCATAACTGAGTTAATTTCTGGAATTTTTAGGCTGATTAAAAAGCGAGTTTTGAGTTTTTCTCTAGAAACAGGAGATCCCATTAGCTCGATTGACTAGGATGTTAACGGCTCTTTTCCCTAACACCATCACATATTTTGATTGTTTCCTTTTATGAAAATTTTCAAAAATTGAAGAACAATGGAATGTCTATTCTCTAATTAAAGATAAAAGTGCAAATCACCTGTAGTAGCAGAGTTAAGTTTTCCAAAGAAAATCACGAAAAATTTCTAACTTCAAAATCCGAGGTGATCCGAGTTGTTAGGGATGTTTTTTATTATGTGTCAGAAGAGTTGTATTTACTCTCTCAGAAATTGAACCTGAGTGACAAAAAAAAATTCCGCGCCAAATGGCTTGTCCTTCGAGGTAAATACAATCATTTCTTCTGAAAAACGCATAATAAAAATCATCCCTAACAACTGGGATTCAATAGTTGGCCATCTCTCTTGGTTTTCTTTAGCAACCATTTCTTTGTTTTCACTCTGAATATTTTCTTTCACTCAGACTGATGATGTCAACTCTTGTATTTGTCGAAACTCTTTCAATTTGAAAAACAAAATTAAATAATATTCACTCTTCATCAGTTTTTCTCAATCTTTTTTGTGCCATGTTTCACCTAAGCCTTTCTAAAATTTTCATGTCTCCTATGTAATAACATTTACATAATATTTCAATATTCTATAAATGAATTATCTATATATATATATAAAATTCTTTGCCCGATACACTCACTCACTCACTCACTCACTCACTCACTCACTCACTCATCATCAAAACAGCCATAACCACTGGATATAGAAACATGAAATTTGTAGAGGATATTACATCTATGACATAGGGGCTAACTAAGAAAGTATTTTTCGAAATTCGACCCCTAAGGGGTCAAAGGGGGCAAAGTGTGTTTTCACTGATTATGCGATATCTCTTAAGGAAGATAAAATATCTACTTGCTTTTTACTTATAAAAATACTAAGTTAAAATATCTAAAAACTAATTTCAGGATTTTTTGAAATTCGACCCCTAAAGGGGTCAAAAGGGGCAAAATATCTTTGCAATGTGCTTACACTAATTATGCATTTTCAATTAAGAACGATAAGATATCTACTTGATTTTTACTTAATAAAATTCTAAAAAAGTAATTTCAGCATTTTTTGAAATTCGACTCCCAACATGAGTGGGGGCAAAAATTAAAACTCTCTCCTATCTTGATCAAATTTTGTAGAATTATTCTTTATTACTTTAAGAAACTATTCCTGTAAAAATAAACTATCATAAAGGAGGGGGGGAGGGTATTATAGAAATTTTTAGCTTTTTAGTACATATACTCTTTAGTAAACTGTGGAATATTTATTTGCAAATATCTAAAAAATAATTTCAAGATTTTTTGTAATCCGACCCCCCACCCCTCAACTATCCAAAATGTGAGTGGGGGCAAAAATTAAAACTCTTTCCGATCTTGATCAAATTATTTAATTAGTTATTCTTTATTACTTTAAGAAACTATTCCTGTAAAAATCAACTATCAAAATTGACTGTATGGGGGCGAAAGGGGGGGTCAACATATAGAAATTTTTAGCTTTTTGTACATTTACTCTTTAGAAAACTGAGAGTTATTTATTTGCAAATATCTAAAAAATAATTTCAACCTCCCAAAATGTGAGTGGGGGAAAAAAATTAATACTCTCTCCAATATAGATCAAATTTTGTAATGTTAGTTTTTAAGACTATATAAAATGTATGCTGTAAAAATCAACAGCCAAAATGAGTGCGTGGGGGCAAAATATTACAAATATATATTACAGACCTAATAATCACATGCCGAGACGCAGCCCGCCAGGGCCACCTGCCCGGAGGGCTGAGCTGTAGAGGGCGTGCCGAAGGCACGCCTGGAGCAGCTCGTTATTTATATACATATAATTGCATACAATATAAATAAATAAATTTACTAATTAAAGTCCTCAAAATGTAGTCTAAATTTGAATTTCAAGTTGGTACACCTGTATTTAGGCAACACGTTGCGCGCACAAGAATGAAAGCTGCGTATGAGCTAGGCGAGTCCAGTCGTATGGAATGCTCCAGTGATATCTGATTATTAATAAAGGAATAAAAATACTAATATTTCAAATGACTTTGGATAAGTCTAGCAACGATCCGTTGCAGTTTATTTTACTACTACTAGTATCATATTTATTCTTCCAAATAAACATTAAGTAAATCAAATTAAAAATCAAACTCAAAAAATCATGTTCGAAACAATAAGTCCAGTTTCTATTTATTAATATCAGAGTACCTATACCTAATACTATAAAAAATAATAATTATTCCTCGGTTCTATTGATGATGGAAAGATTAAAAATATTTTTTCAACACCAATAAGCACTGAATAAGGAAAAGTATTGCATGCTTCCTACATTGACCACTTAAGGAGGAAAATCCTCCGAAAAGTCGGTTTCAAAAGCTGTAAAGAGAAAAAACTTCTAATAAATATATTATGTACCTATCAGAAAAATTATTTTTATTTATTTCTGAATTGCCTTACATTAAATCCTTAGTTTTAAATCTCCGAAGAAAAACTGCTAATATAATACTCCTAATAATTATTTATAAATGTTCTTAGTAGTTGCCAATCAAAGAGCTGTGAGGTGTAATCAAACTCTATTGTAATTTTGACGAGTGTAGAAGAATTAAAATTTCTTTGGAAAATCAGGAGAGTAATTTTTACTGAATCTTAGTTGTTAGTGATAATTTTTATTACATGACAGAAGTGTGTTATTCCTACCGGTTCGTGTGAACCGTTTCGTGAAGTAACTATTAAAGAAGAGCAGACATAAAATAAATTTATTTTTGTAATTGCACAAAAATGTGCAAGTTTGTATACAAATTTTGAAAATTTTATTTAGTTTTCTTTACGAAAGTATTTATTTATTTTTTCTGTAAAATTCGTTAAATAACTTGTATAATTTCAAAACAGTTTTATACGCTTGAAGTTACTAATCATTGAAATCTTTCATTTAATAATTGAAAATGTCTAGAAATTTTTGTTAAATAACTTGATCTATAATAGTTACCAATACAATGCTTTTAGCATCATACTGGTTATAACTTTAAAGGAAATAAAATAAATATTGATGAATTAATTCAAGAACGATAGCTCAATTAATTGAGCTATTGATGTTCTCTTTATAAATTCCGGGCACTTTTTGAGCAGAAGGTAATTTCACTGCGAACCGGTTGGTAAAGCATTTCTGGTTGTATCCATTGCCTTGAAAATTGCCACTTGACACTTGAATTATTTGCTTAGAGGGAGAATACAACCCTTCTGAAATGTAATGAGAATTATCCATAGCAACTCGAATTCAGTAGAAGAAGCCCTCATGATTTTCTAGAAATCTAATTAAATACAAAATAAAGCACAATAAATAAATAAATAAATCGAATTGAAAGTATCACTTTAAAGGTTTATACATATGACATTTACAGCAGAAATTAGTAAAAAAATTGGAAACTCGTACTTTCCTAGTTTCTTTGACTTTTTGAACTCATAGAAACGTCCCCTCTAACTTTTTAATCTTTTTAATTTCTACCATAGCTAATCATTTTAGAAAATGTATTAAATAATTAATAAGTGATGGAAAGGCAGCCCAAGGATAGTGAAAAATGTCTACTATTCCGTCTGTCCCTGAAAAGAAAAGTTCTTCTGAAAAATAATTATTTTTACTTTCACATTTATATTCTATAGAAAATAATGTGAAGCATTGCGATCGCCTGCCTGGGTCCTGACTATTTTAGAGCTTGTATCTCAGATATGAAAAAAGTTAATTTCATTTTGTAACTTTTAGATTAAAATTTATTTTCAGGTAATATAAATTTTTTATTTATTCCGATGACCTTCAAAGGCTGATTATCTGTTTTTATCTTATTAATATTTTATTAACTTTAATTATTCAAAGTTCTGCTGCGTAGGTACATTTTTGGACTTCAATCAAACTTTTTAGATCACTTTCTTTTGTGGAGGCAGATAGTAATTAAATGAATGACTAAATGACTAGCAAAACTTGAACTTAAATGCTTATAAACATTCTCAAAAATACTAAAGTTTTTATTGTTAATTCTACCACCAATTAAATAAAGTAAAACTTTAACGCATAAAGTAATAAAATAAAGTATAAAAAAACAAATAAAAATTTAAATTAGAAAAAACAAAAGAAAAGAAAAACAATACGAACCCATGGGTCAAATTATTTCTCTAAGAATGGATAATAAATCTTTTTGTTTCTTTTTGTGAAAATGAATATAAAAATGAATATCAGCTGAACTAATAAATTATAAATTTTCAAATCAAAATGTAAATTATTTTCGCATTCACTAGAGAGCGTTACAAATGCTTGGGTTGCTTTTAAGGCTATTCTCTAGCCAAGAATGCGGATTGTATTTTTGACTCATTTCCCTATGGATTAAATACCATAAAACCCTTCTGATATATAATAAAAATTATCCATAACACCTCGAATTTATTAGTTGATAACCTCTCGAGATATTCTTTATTTTCTATCCATTCCAGAAATATTATTCATATTCTTCGCTTGGATTTACAGACTCCTGTAGTTCTTGGCATGTTTCAGCTTCATTTAAACAGCTCTGTCCCAATGTTGTTCAATAGCAAGATTCCAGATATATAAGTATAATTTCGAATATACATTTGTACATAATATAAACAATTTATACGAATAATTCAGCGCTTGCAACGCAGAAAATCTTTTTTTATGTGAGCAGCTCTCCCGGTTGCCTATACTGCAGGCTTTCCTGCGCAGCCACCTACCTAATATTATGCTTCATTTCTTCGTTATATCACGGCTGTCCTATAAAATATTTATTATCTATCTTGGTATAGTTGCTAGAATTTTCCCAGTGGGTAGCTCCAAATGGATAATTTACTTAGAATTTTCATTTTTTATTCGTGTTTTGAAATGCCTAAAACGTGAAGAAAAATAATTTTCAACATTATATATTAAAACTTCTTTACTGAAAACTTTTTTCAGCCAAAGCAGAATTTTTCAAATCAATTCTTAAATGAATGAAGTAAAATTTTCTTGCTCTTATTATATCTGAATATCGGAGGTAATTAATTTCTATGGTAGGCTAATAGCCCGGATAGCAACGTTAGCTCTTGGGTTCGATCCAAAGGGGTTGAAACCCTCTGACATCAATATATACATAATTATCATTAAGATAATTTTTCACTAAAATAACATTTTCTCTAAAATGTAAATTCTTTTTTAATTATATAAATATATATTATTTATCTCTGTCTTTGTTTATTTGTCTGTCTATCTGGCTTCCAATACACACGAAAACTCAAAAACAGGATATCATCTAAAGTTTGATGGACTGAGTTTACTCGGATTATTTACCTATTATAACTTGAAAACGGAATTACAATTAGAAGCCCAATAAACTAGAAACTTTTGACCAATTTCAGCCTGTCGACCGGGGGGATAGAATGGGTCGTAGAAGGGGTTGGACAAGAGGGAAACAGCTGCGCTCCGTAAAAAATTTCCCATTTACGGAAACAAGGCAGCATCTGGGAACAAGAAAGGGATCTCACCGAATAGACCACATATGAACGTTTTCTGAATATATATATTTACGAAGAAAGCGAAATTTTAGATGCTGGTTCGAAGTCCAAGGCAATTCTAAAACGTCATGTAGAAGGCTTAAGATATAAATTGAAAGAGAGCTTAGAATTTATAGGGATTTCTATTTAATGACTAATAAGTTTCTTCAAGATTAATTCAACAATTATTATTTAAGAGGAAAATTCGCTTGCTGAATTTTATGAAAAATGTTCGAATGATCTCCTTCCGAGTCCGCACTTGGCTATAAATATATTCAATATTTTGGGTTTAAACTACTTAATCTGAAGAAAATATTTTACCCTTAAAAATAAGAGCTTAAGATATATTTATCTTGAAAACAGTACATTAATAGAATTATTTTCTATTTGAAAGACCAACTGAGTGTCCTCTATTGAATCTGATACGTTACGGATAAGATATATTACATGTCAGTATTTATCCCCTCGGGAATTAAACGGGAATGCCAAAAAGCAATCCGGGTCAATGGCTCCTCTGGGAAATGAACCTATCTGATATAGGTATATATTTAACATTTGAAATATTTCAGTTAAAGGTCTAAATCTTCATTTGTGAAATTTTCTGGTCTAATGATTCTAAATTTAAGCATATGGACTTTGGTGAGTGTTTCGAATTTGAATTACCTTAAAATTCGAAGGCGATAATATAGATGAATATCCCAGGAAATAATTTCTTAAGAATTATGTTTATTTAAACAATTTCTTGTTGTAAATGGATAGGAATTATCTTAAAATACAATTTTCCTTAACAGTCTGTATCTTAGAGACGTGCAAGAGACCTAGTATTTTTATTTTTATTTTAAATTTTTTTTAATGCAATCGGATGCAAGAAGGGGCGCACCAGTTAAGATGCAGCTCTTATGGATCTCGAAAGACTCTTGCATTACCGAAGAGAATGGAAAGTTGATTAAGTGAGAGGGTGGAGACGTAGGTGTTTATGCACTCGGGTTTTGAATGTTTTAAGATTATAAGTGCTAAGAAAGATGGAGGCTGGGAGAGAGTTCCAGTTTCTTGAAGTCATGGGGATATACGTATTGGCGAATGAAGTGGTCCGGCACTTTTCTAATTTGACAGCGAAAGAGTGTTGGGAGTCAGCAAAACGCGTGCTACGAGTAAAGCATGCTTTGGGGGGAATTATTAATTTTATCTCATCAGAGCACCTGCCGTGATACTATCTATAGAAAAGGGAAAGGGCAGAGATTTCAATTAAGGCCATAAGATGACAAGTGGGGTAAGTGTACTTTTTATTTTACTCTTTGGGAAAATGGTGTTTCAAGTTTCTTGTGCCGGAGAACTATAGTTTTGAAAATATAAAAACATTTTTTGACTATTATTAATTGTAAAATTTATTTTGAAATTTTTAAAAAATATTTTTTATCAGAAAGTAGCACTTATCCTATTATCTTATCTTATTGACTTCTTTCTCACAAATCTTTACTTCTCCCACTTGGTTTAAGGAAACAAATAAAAAATTAGAAAAAAATCAAATTACGTAATTTTATATTTTCAATATATAAAGAAATTCTTAACTAAAAATACACTTAACAAATGTATTGTAAAAGATGTGTCCAAATAAACGCTAAACTATAAAAACAAAGATTGCATTAAATAACAATTTCATGAATTAAATATAATAGATCGTTGTAAGTTATGACGCAAATTTCCGATTACAATAAGCAACACGGCCGCAGAAGTTTCCTTGATTTACATTTATTCGCATCCTCAATTGTGGTTTTGTCTAAGCAGGCAAAGCATGCGCCAAAATGAATAGCGTTGTTCATTGTGAGCTGCGAGTTCAAAACACCATTCTATCTTTCCTCACTAAAATACATTCCTTCTCTGGCATATAAGTTACACCAAAAACTTAAACTACTTTATTTTTATATGTAGATAAATATATTTTTTTTAATTCTTACTAGCAGAGAGAAAAACAGAAAATATTAACCAGCAGTGTCGGAACATATCTTAAACGTAGAATACATAGGTTATGTTGTGAGTCTTATTAAAACACGGCTTAACCATATATAATAGACTTATAGCAACTAGAACTTTATATTACTCTTCGATATGACACTTTAATTCTAAAAGGAACTAGAAAATTTACAAAAAAGTCAAAAAATACTACACTAGCATTCGTTCATACGATTACCGAAAGACATTGTCGATTTTCCTAGCTTCACCCCTTTATAAAAACAAAGGCAAATTCAATGGCAAAAGTGGCATGACAATTTTTAATTTCATTTTTTATCTTTTTATTTATTTAATATCACCGGGAACAAAGCACATAAGTAAAGTGTTAGTAGGGTTAGTGAGGGAGCCAAGTTTTTAGCCGGTAGAAATTTTTTGCCAGCCAGGATCGAACTCCGGCCTTCCACTCCAACATCGTCATAATCGATCTATGCCGAAGCGAGGCCAGTGCGTTAGCCGACTGAGATAACCCGACTCCACTTAATTTCATTTATATCTATATAATTATAAGATACCAGATATACATAGAAGTACGAGTAATAATGCATTCCTCTTTTCATGTCAATTTACGACTTTGACTAGATAGCTCAAACTTGTCACATACATATAGCTTATTAAAACAAATCTCTGATATGCGACACATTTCAGTTTGTTAGTTATAATCGTTCAAGAACTCATCATTCAAAGATATTGCTTTTAAATTGAAAGTTTTTTGCCGAGAGTAGCAGAATTTTTATAAATTGAAGGAGACAATAAAAGAGAGTGTCTTTTGCTGGAAAAATATATTTTTAATTTATGATTTTGCTTTTTCTGATTTTCTGCGTTTTCATTTGGGGGCAGAAAGCTCAAAATAGAATCAGTTCTTTGTTTTGGAATTACTACATTTTTGAAGAACTTTAATGAGTTCAACACTCAGCTTCCGATTTGCTAACATTCAACAATATTTGAAGTAAAAATTATTTAATTTATTGTGCGACATTTGGTCAAGTTTGAATATAATAAATAATGCATTTGTTAATTCGCTTTTCTCCAACAAATATTTTCTATTTATAGCATTGATTTTCAATCTGGGTGCGAGGAAAGCCTGCCTGCTGGGCGACCTTAGTATTGAATTTTCACATTTTTGCTCATTGTTTTTAGATATGTCTGAAACTTAAAGAATATCTGTTGCTGTTTGTTTTCTGTCTGTCTATGTGTTTGTTTGGATTTCGATACCAAAGATAAAGTAATAAATAAAAATAAAAATGAAAAAAACAAAAACTCAAGAAAAACAGGAATTCGTATAAAGTTCGTTCTTGTGCCAAAATGCTTGTATTTTCAATGTGTAGTATTACTTTAGTTTAATTTGTTTATTTAATTATAATGTTATGTCATAGTATAAGAGAGCCTAAGTTTTCACTTTTTCTTACAATTTGATGATAATACATAGATAATTAAAAACATACATCAACAATCATAAAATAAAGGACAAAAAATATTGAACTAAAATGTTAACTGCAAACTACTTAGTCTCTTCAAGACACGACAATGGTGCCGCTACTGTATTAGTTTGCATTGTGCACTTTTTGGTTTCATACATAGTTAATCTGTATTCTATCTACGATCTCCCTGTACTTTTTGTTTCTCATGTTTTTAGTTATTTTTATCGAAACCACGAGTTACCAGTTAATATATAAATAAATACATTTTATAAAATAATATAATTTAAATCTAGTAATTTTGTATTGGACTAAATTAGTATCAGAATCAATAACTAATAAACCTAAATTCTGATTTATTTATCTCCAAAATTTTAATCTCTATCTCTCAAAGCAACTTTATTAGATTATTCAGTACGCTTGCCGGGCGTCTGAAATATTGACTAGAATTTTTTTTTATTTTCCTTATTTGTGTTTAGAAATGTCTTAAGAGTGGAGAAAAACCATTTTTATGCATTCTTTTTTCTCTCTGTCTGACTTTGTAGCTTCCCAGTGATAATTCAAGAATCAAAGAATGTAAATTCTGGTCCCAAAATGTTTGTATTTTCAATCAAAAGAACTATCTAGATTTTGGGATTTATAGCTTGAGAGCTTCCAGTTGAAAAATTGAGAACATTAGAAAACAATCAAATTGTTATATGGAGAGTTAATGAGCTGGAATTTGGCACTCAAGCTTGTATTAATAATAAATAAACTACACCTCAAGCTTAAACTTGCTAACTTAAAGTGATCTCACGACTAATA
The DNA here is from genome assembly GCA_024734495.1 of Forficula auricularia. Lineage (NCBI taxonomy): Eukaryota > Metazoa > Arthropoda > Insecta > Dermaptera > Forficulidae > Forficula > Forficula auricularia. The sequence continues at coordinate 24,573,560 of JALMQS010000099.1, forward strand.
ACATCATATCTTTAGAGAATTTCGAAATATTTTTCTTTAGAAATAATAATGTGAATTTGCTTTAACTCTTTCCAAATCTTCACCATTCAAATAAAATTTCGCGTCTGTTTGTGTATATCAAAGCCAGTTACTCTATGGATTCTTACAATTCAACATTCAAATGGAACTTCATACATCGTATATCCATAAAGCATTCCATAAAGACGAATATCTAATTTAAGTGAATGCTGATGTCTGTTGTCGTTGATGACTGACATTCATGTCTTTCTTTTTTCCTTATTTTAGATATAAAATAAAAAAAAAGATTGATAAAAAGAAGAAAGTAGTATATATGATTCAAAGGATAAGGAAGACAAAAGATTGACAATTTTTAAAGGAGAAAAAAGTTATCTGACAATTGTAAATCTGCTCAGAGTGCATTAGATGAGACTTGATTTTAAAGCTGAGCCTTATCACGTCAGTGGACTTTTTAAGGATGATTTGTTTGTTTTTTCAATTGCGTAGTCAGAAATTTGCAAACGCGATGTCATTTGAATATTTTATAGTGAGATAGAAGATAAATGGGTTATTTTTTTATTGGTAAAATCTTTAAAAAGCTTAGGTAGAATAATAATATTTTTTTCTTAAATTGTGTTACAGACAATTTGCTATTTAAAATTTTAATTAATTAAATATATGCCGGTTGCGCCACGCGATTTTCACTTACAAATCTCTCTTTCTTTTTTCTGATTGACTGAAAATCGAATTCGCTAAAAGTAAATTGAATAGAATAAAAGTTATGATATTAAAAAAAAAAATCTGTCTAGAAAAGTTCTGAATTTGGATGTTCATTTTAATGTTTTGAGCTCACAACTTCCGGTTAAAAAATGTAAATAATTGATAAAATATAAATAAATAAATAAATAATATATATACAGATATATCATCTCGATATATATATGTGTGTATGTTTATTTGCATCAAGCAGAGGACAACCTCTTTGTTTCTCTTTGTGTAGATAATTGAATTGTTATAGGGGATGAGCTCTCCAAAGGCTGTAGCTAATGAATTCTAAAAATGGAAATTAGTTAGAAGCCTCCTGCTGTCTATTTTCAGTTTTCTGGTTCCAATAATTTGCTGACAAAATAAAAATGTCAAATCACAAACATTTTCGAAGTGTGAAAATATCCATTTAAAAATTTTTCATTTTTTTCTTTCAATTTTCAATCATGAATAAATAAATATGATTTCGGAGAAAGTTAGTTTCGTCTTCGACTATTTACATGAAATAATAATAGATCACTAGTGTCATCTTAGGAAGTTTAATATTTTAAAATCTATGTCAACAATTCGAGCAAAATTTTCACTTGATTAAACTAGAAAGAATAAAATTAATATTTTAAAACTAAAAAAAAGTGTTAAAACTAATATCTAGGCGAGTTATTTTAGTGACCCCCCTGTGGACCGGGGCTAGAATTGGTCCACAGTACCCGCTGCTTGTCGTAAGAGGCGACTAAAAGGGGTTGAGAGTGGAGGTCGACTATCCACCTCGTAAAAAATGCGAGTCTTATTTCACAAGAATTCAAGGAAACGACCCTGACTTGAGAATATCCCACTATAAAGCAAAGTCTTTTAATAAGACCAAACCTGAGATAGTGTGTGGAAGATCTCCAGAAATTGGAAAGCTGCTGCATGGTATTAAAATGTTTAGAAACTCGCGAAGGTCCGGATGCCATTGAGAAGAGATGAAATAAAATTAATAGGAAACCGGGCGTTATCTATATCTCTCGAAGCTTGTAGTAAAATCGTCTCTACCTACTCCAATAATTGCTAGGTGTTTGTTCTGACGCCCTTATAAAGCCTCATTTGTATGATACATGCAATTTTAGAACGCCACAAGAATTGAGCTAACAAATAAGTTTATCCTTATGGATTCTAGAAAGTATAAATCGATCTCTTTCTTTCCCGCAACTTACTACCTTCAGGACCCACATCTTCCGGTACCGTCGACTCCGACATAACCCTTAAAATGTCTTTAATTGAAAAGTTTTTGTTTTGCCGAGAGTAGCAGAGTTGTTGATTCACAAAGAGAAACAAAGAGGTTGTCCTCATGATATCCATATGATAAACATTTATAATTGAAGAAAGACTGATGATGAAGACCAAGTCTTCGAAACTAGTCTCAAACAAATAAATAATATATATACAGATATATCATCTCGATATATATATGTGTGTATGTTTATTTGCATCAAGCAGAGGACAACCTCTTTGTTTCTCTTCTTAAAATGTCTCTCTACTCGATGCAATAGTGGTCTATAGGAGTTGTATATTTCTGGTGTAACTTCTAAAATCATTATCATTTAAAAAAAAGCTGTAACAAGGCCTGTCATGCCAAAGAAGATAATGTCACATACCGCTTATGAGGCCTAACAATTTTAATTTGAAATTAATACCTTCATCTTGGCCGAGTTATTAAAGCTGATGAAACGGGTCATAGTGCCCGCATGGATGGAAATTGTTTGTGAATAGTTAATAATTTGTAATTTCTTAAATTTGAAAATTTTATTTAATACTTATAAAATAAATTTGCCAATTTCATTTATTTTTATTTGTTTAGAATGGTTTATTTAAAATTCTCTCTGAAGCCTTTTTTTAAGCAAAATGCACCATTTGTAAACATTCAACATCCTTTCGAGATCAAATTAAAGACAAATCGAAATAACTTATTCGTGACGTGACCTCTCAAATTACATTTAAGAAACTTTTTGTTTTTGATAGTATGACACTGTAATGGTCGGAAAATACAGGTTCATTTTGATTAAAAATAGAAAGTTAAAGTGAAATATAAAGCAATTTAAATATGTACATTTTAAGAGAAATCTTTATTAAGATAGTGAAGTCATTCCATTACCCTTCGAGTTTGGAAAATTTTTAAACCCTGAAACCCTCAACAAATTATTTCTAAACTATATGGTTTGATTATAGAAATTCAAATTTCCGCTAGTAGTAGAGTAAATACTCTTTTCTAAAGAAAACCACAAGAGATTTTCAACTACTAAGTCGGAGGTGTTATGGTCATTTTTTATTATATTTATCAGAAGAGTTTATTTTGTATTTTATATTAAAATTAGTAATAGTCATTCGATTCCCATTCGAATTTCGAAAATTTTCATCAATCGAAATCCTTAAAATATTCTAAATAAAAATATATTTGTATCTTTAGATTTAGAATCATTTGACTGCAAAAATTTTTAACCCCGAAGATTATTAATTCTTCCGGTAAAATTTTTTATAACGTCAGACAAGGTTTCAACCCAGAGATCAAGTCAAATGGCTAGATTGCATTTTTGGGATTCGGGTTCACATACGAAGCAGTGAATATAAAACTTCTCACATAATAATAGAAATTATGCATATCACCGAGGATTAAGTAGTTGTCAACCTTTTGGAATTTGCTTTGGTTATGTTTAAAATTAGAAACTCCTGACTTCTATGTTTTTCAATGAATGATGATGATTATTATTATTATTTATTATTATTGAGGGTTTAAAGGCGAATCGACTGCTAAGGTCATTAGCGCCTGGAGCTTACTATTTTTTTTATAAATTTTATTAAACCAATTATTTTACATGAATTAATGTATACATTGTATTTTAGCTTCGACTCCGGAGATTACTTCTCCGCCATCGAGTGTCCTTGATCATCTTTCAGTCCTTGTTATTAATAAGAAGAAAAAACTAATTAAAGAAAAAAACCTCTTTTCCGATAATTATTCCAATGAATTCCTTTCCCTCCCTCTATCCGATCCCTGGAGCTTACTATTTTTTTTTTTTATATAAATGTTATTAAACCAATTATTTTACATTAATTAATGTATACATTGTATTTTTTTTGCTTCGATTCCGGAGATAACTTCTCCACCATCGAGTGTCCTTATTCATCTTTAGTCCTTGTTTTTAATAAGAGGAAAAATCTAATTAGATAAAAAAAACCTCTTTTCCGATAATTATTTCAATTCCATTATTCCCCAATCAAGTCGATTGGTAATTCAACCCCATCCTCCCATTCATCCCCAATTCCTTTTTATATATCAGAGCTTACTATTACAACAAACCAAATTTATCTACATCTAATTGGCTATTTCAACCCATGAGAAATAATAGATTCTAAATACTTCTAATTAAAAAGACAGATGATGAAAATCAAACCTTGAAAACTATACTCTCTAACAAATAAATTATAATCAGTAGAGATTGTGGTGTTGGTGCAAGGTGAAACATCTTTAATAAAGATAAGAGTAAATAGATATTTTATTTAATATGGATTTACTATGAGTTAAGGATACTGGGTCACTTATTTCACATTAATGTGAAATAAGTGACCCAGTATCCTTAACTCATAGTAAATCCATATTAAATAAAATATCTATTTACTCTTATCTTTAAATAAATTATATATATGTTTATTTGCATCTTACAGAGAACAACTTCATTGGTTTGCTCTTATGAATCATAAAAGTTGATACTCAAAGCAAAGTACATAAAAGTTTTTAATTAACGTATTACTACTATAAGTTTAAATCACGTATGTTTAATCAGCGAAATTTTACGATGAATATCTAGAGATCTTTGTTTGAAATTTAGTAGCTGCTTATGTCAGAGAGATTTTGTTTTATTGTTAGATAGCATTTTCGGCATTCTCTATGTAGGTAAACCTGAGCAAATAACCCCAAGTGTGGTAAAAATAAACATTTTGGTGGTAATCAGGGTTGTATTCATATTGGCCTTTTATCAAATATACCTATTCTATCAAAAATGAAAATGGAGGAAAAAATAAAAAAAATTCAAAACTCGGTACGCTTTCCAATTAGAGCCCCAAGCCACTAATTTCTTTTTTATATTTTTGTCTGAATTTTAAAGAAATTGAATTGAATATTTTCTCTCTCTGTCTCTATAACGAGTATCGATTTTGTCCAAGTTTATAAGTCAAAAGGCCATTCCTTGAATAATTTAAATTAAGAAGTTAATCTCTAGTAGTCTGAACAGGTCTGGACTTGAATTTGGTCCAAGGGTATAAGTCAAAAGGCCATTCCTAGAATAATATAAATACTTTTTGTTATTATCATTGATCAGATACTAATGAAAGAATCGCTCACCTGGATTAAATAATAAAAAATTGACTACCACACTTGAGATTCTCTAGTAATTAATAAATAAAAACTTAAATATAAATTATTTTGTCTAAAACATAAGTAACTATACTATAAATAGAAAAAGTCGCGAAAAGGAAAAATGACATACACTTTGAAGAGCTTATTCGGCGTGAGGATCCGTGGGCTAGTTGGAAAGCCGCTCTTCGCGTAAAGGAGAGACACATGGGTTCGAGTCCCTTCGGATGCTCAATTTATTTTTCCTTTTCAAAAAAAAAAATAAAAAAATAATAAAATAATTTTCTAAATGTAGAATTAACATAAGAAATTATTGATCATATTATTTAACTTTGGCGGTTCAAATTGCTTTAAGAAAAAAATTAAAACTAAAAGTTTAAAAGTTAATTTGTCTAAATATAAATGGTTCAAAATTTATGACTATATTACTTCATCGTCTTAAAATCTCAATAAAATCATTCAAATATGATTAGGATAATTTTTCGGACAGATTATTCAATACGAAAATATTAAAGTAGAATAAATTCTTACGCATGATAAACATAAGAATGAATTTTATGGTCAGGTATATGCTCGATTCTAACATAATTTGGATAAACTATCCCTAGTAGCACAATGTTTCAAACTATATAGTAACTATATTGTTCGATATATAGATTTTGAGAATCTATATAGACACTATATAGTTACTATATAGTTTGAAACATTGTGTTAATAGGGATACTAATATATTAAAAAATAATTACTATGAATCATCATGGTCAGGGGAGTTCAAAAGATCAAACTATCCAGCAATAATTTTGAAAAATATTGCTTTTTATAAATTTTTCAAAATTAATTATTTTAAAATAACTTCAGAAATAGATGGCGAAACGTTATTGATGAGATTTTCCGTTTAAAAATCTGCAATCTAGGTGGTTTGAGTTTGAACATCTCTTTCGATAAACAACTCAACTACATAGTAAAATATCAAATGTACAATAATTTCTTTCCTTTCTCTTGGCTTAACATGGCTTGCTTCCCTCTCTCTAGGGTTCGCACCTCCCCTAGTTCGCTGGTGGTTGCCTACCCTACAGGCTTCCCCATGAACTCTCTTATGGAAGTTGACTTCGGATATCTTAATGAATTGATTTTTATTATGTTAATTGCTTCAATAAACGTATAAGTACCTGGAGGCACCGAGCGATGCTCGGTAACTTCTTCCTTCAGTTAAAACCTTTATTTTAATATTATTTTTAATTTAAAATTCTGATAAAAAGGTCGATTTTTATTTGAGAGCCGTTTTCAAATTAAAAAAAATAAAATATATATAGTATATGCCCACTGTACCCCCCACCCCGCTTAACCCCACCCCCAAAACTTCGCCCTACCCCGGATCCCCCATCACTACACCCCACCTCCTGCACCTGTTTTGATTCAACCATATGATTCATTTTTATTCATCCAATTGTTAATAAATAAAACCTATCAAAATGTGTTGTTTTTTCAGAAAATTGAGACCTGCTTATGCGAAATATATTTTTAAATAAATTCTTGATTATTTTTATTCTAAATAAAGTTCTTTATAAAAACAATTATAAAACGTTTATTAATATTTCTAACGTTTATGGAGAACAAAATATGTTAAAATCCACAATCACAATACTTCTTCAAGGCCTTTTAGAACAATGAATTAAGGCAACCCATTGTCTGCCTGGGTACAAAAGGAAAAGAGTAACCTTTTTTAAAACCCTAAGAATCGGATTTGTCTACCTGAGAATAATTAATTTGATTATGAAAAAACCCATCAAAAACAATTTTGTCGAAGATGAGACCTTGACAGATCGAATTGTCACCCCAAAAACCCCCTTACTCGTGAATTTCATCAAAATCGGTAGAGTCATTTTCAAAATATAACCAAAATACAAATATATAAACAAATATATATACAAATAAATATACAATTTTTGGTCGTTTAATAAGAGTAGATACTAGGGGAGATAAGTCATATATTTTTTAAAAACTATTTGAATATAAAAAAAAATTAAAATTTTTAAAATGTATATCACTTGAAATAATTTTTGTAAATCTAGAACGAAAAGCGAATTATATTTATTATCTGAAGTAAACCAAGAGACTTGAGCTGCCTTTGCATGGATATAAAATGAATGAATGATATTACGTTTTAGCTTCATAATCCTCTTATTACAGAAAAGTCAGGAAAAAGTGCCTTAATGAGCTGATATGTTAATTAAAATTTTGTATTTATTTGCTGCTTAATTTGAATTTTTTTTAGATCAAACTTTTCTGGGACAAAATGTTTGGTAAATCACCATAATTTCGGAACCATATTTATTTAAAGTCTTAAAAATGCTTTAACTTTTTTAGATTTTTTTTAAATTACAAAGTATACTTTAATCGGCGAGCAGTTTTATTTTGCACTGATGTCTCAAGTAATGAATTTTTCTTTTTATCAAATACCTACGCAATATTAATTTCAATTTGTGTACTATATGTTATTTTGTACTTAAAAAAATTATTGCAATTTAAATTATGTTTCTAGTTTCAGGATAGATTTTATTCAAAACACCATTAGAATCGCTTGTAGGCTCGTACTATTTTTTTAGTTTATTTTTCTAATTGTTTAAATATGAAAAGATGAAAGAAATATATAATTGAAAAGTTTTTATTTTGCAGAGAGTAGCAGAGTTGTTGATTCATAAAAGGAAACAAAGAGGTTATCATCTGCTTGATGAACATACTATTAGAAAATATATATATATATATGTCCCATCTCAATTGGCCTACCAATATTTTTTCTTTTTAAATAAAAATATGCTAATTCAAGGTAAATTTAATTTAAATATTTATTTTTATTATCATTTGGAACAACATTTTAAACAATTTAAAACATTTTATTGTAAGATTTAACTTAAAATTCGGGGGGTCAGATAGGCTTGGCGGTAGCGTGTCATCCTGCTAATCAAGTGGACCCGGGTTCGAATCCGACTCGAGGCATCCGGCTAAAATCTGACCTCCGGGGTAGGGACAAAACATATTTTTATATAAAAAATAGTTCTTTGCTGTTCACGATTTTTTTTTTTTTTTTTTTATAAGAATCTTTGAATATGTGAAATAATCAAGTAGGCTTTGCCTTTTTCCAACAAAAGAAAGTTTGTTTTGTTTATTATTAGTAAAAATGGCTCTTGGAAAGGTTGTTGGTGAAAAAATTTGCTCAATTATTATCAATTTATTTAAAAAGGGAAAATCAAACGCGGAAATTGGCGATCTAGTTAATTTATCAAAGTTTACTGTCAGAAATATTATTCGAGTTTATAAAACAACGGGTACAATACCTACACAACCTCTGTATGCGTCGAAATCCAAAATATTAGATGCTGATATACGGGCATTGAAGAAGATTATTAGAAAAAACAGGGGTTCGAACTATGGTGAATTATCTGTTCTTTGGAGCGATGCTGTGGGGCGAAGTGTTTCAAAATCCAAGTGCCACAGAGAAGCCCTTAAGTTAGATTTTAAAACTTACAAGGTAATTTTATTTCAACTTATTCCAAATTTTTTTTTGTAATTTTACTAATTTTTTTTAGGCGAAAGAAAAGCCACTCTTGGCATTAAAACAAAAAGAAAACCCGGCTTAAATTGGCTAAAAGTCACTTTAATTGGACGAGTGATGAATGGAATAGTGTCCATTAGAGTGATGAGTCTCGTTTTGAAGTTTGTGTTGGGCACAATCGAAGCAGAGTTATTCGTCAGAAAAATGAAGCTTTCAATTCAGATTGTTTAAAAAAGAAAGCAAAATTTCGTGCTTCAGTTATGGTATGGGGTTCAATGTCTGCTAGAGGTGTTGGAAAACTTCACTTCATTGATGGAATTGTAAACACCAATAAATATTTAGAGATTTAAAAAAAATCGTTACTTACAACAATGGCAGATGCATTGCAGAATAATAATAATTTTATGTTCCAACAAGACGGGGTTGCCTGCCATACATTAAGAAAATCTTTAAAATGGCTTTCTGATCATAATGTTCCACTTTTGGAGTGGGTGGCAAACAGTCCCGACTTGTCACCAATAGAAACTCTTTGGCACACAATGAAAAACTTATTACGAATACAACCAGCTAGAAACGTAGTCGAATTAAAACACAAAGAAAAAATATTTGCGATACATTCACTCAAGATGAGTGTCAAAACTTAATAAGTACGTTGCCCAAAAGAATTCAAACCGTAATTAAAAATAAAGGCAACGTCACTCAGTGGTAAAGGTTTTGGATTTTGTATGTTTTCCTTGTTTTTAACAATTAAAAAATAATTTTAAGTTTAATGTTACAATAAAATGTTTTAAATTGTTTAAAATGTTGTTCCAAATGATAATAAAAATAAAAATTTAAATTAAATTTACCGTGAATTATCATAATTTTATTTAAAAAGAAAAAATATTGGTGGGCCAATTGAGATGGGACGGGGCTCGTATATATATGTGTATGATTATTTGCATCAAGCAGAGGACAACCTCTTTGTTTCCCTTTATGAAAGAAATATATACTTATATATAATATTATTATGAATAATTAAATATTCCAGCGCCTCCCAATCGATCGCAGACCCCAAAGATCGAAAATAATTTTCTCTTCACCCGGGGCGCGACCACAACGAGGCCGTGTAAAGACAATTAATAACAAACTTAAATTTAGGGAACGAAGAAAAGATTATTTTTATTACAGACAAAAGGATCAGCCGGGGCTCGAACCCGGGATCTTTGCATGTGTACTGCAATGCTTTGTCATAAGAGTTTTAACTCCTATATCCACTAAGCTACTGATCCCTGAACCCAAACTAATACCTTTTGTCTATATGAATTATGGAATTTCTTTTTAATCCTCTCCTCGTTCATTTTTCGCAGCCTAAGCCTTGATTCATTAATTAAACAATTAAATATTCCAGGGCCTCCCAATCGATCGCAGACCCCAAAGATCGAAAATAATTTTCTCTTCGAGCCCCGGCTGATCCTCCCGTCTGTAATAAAAATAAACCCTTCTTCGTTCCCCAAATTTAAGATTATTATGAATGTTTTGATATTTTGATTTCACTATTCTTTAAAAAATTACGTAGAGAAAAAGTTTGATTTTCTTTTTTTTTTTTTATTTAAAGATTTTGAAGTTTATTTCAATTAACAAAAATTTAAATAGTAAGTAGTTGAAAAATCCACTTATAGTCAAGCAAAATAATTAAATATCAGTAAATTCAAATAAAACAATAACAAATGAAAAAGTCCTCCCCCGTTCTTATAACATTGCTAGCCACAAGTATGAATATTCTTAAATGTTAAATGAAATCATTTGTTTTCAAATAAATATTAATGATTTCCTCGTTCCGTTATCTCAGAACTCGCCGAGCGCGCCATCGTCCGTCAGTCTGGCTCCTCGGCCCTTTTACTTACCAGTCTTCAGCGGGAAAAGCTCCCGTAGAAACCAACAACCCACGCGCTTGGGAGAATTCAATCTTGGCCTTTTGGTAAGTAGTTTTTCAAAAACTATTTTTTTATTAATAATGAAGTTATATTCACATTTCTCTATATTATGAAAAATAAAATATTATAATTTGCCTAAAATTCATATTTTTTGATTTCATAGATTAGTCTTATATTTATTTTTAAACTTTTTGAGAAACCCCTATAACTTTATGCTCATTTTAGATCTACTTATTATATACTTGTTTATATTTTCACTCATTTAATTATCTGAAAGCCATGAATTTCTGTTACTTATGTAAACAATCTAAATTCATATAATAATTCTAATTTTTGCTCTTTTACATTGATTAAGATTCAATCAAAATCTATGAATTATCATAAATTTCAATTTCATTGGATCCCATTAGTAAATCCATTTTAAAATCCTTCAAATAGCACAGGCTTATGTTAATTGATTTCATCGATTAGTCGAATCATATTCTGAGCAACGCTTGTGTAAAATAACTTGTTAATATTTATTGTTTTTCTAATTAGTCATTTTTTTAAGAGATTGATCTATTATGTATAATCCTTAGTGTGTAGGTGCGTGATCGACCCACGCCTAAACCACTGAACGTATCGAAACCATATCCACACCATATGTTTGTTTAGTGTTTATCTAAATTTTGGGCCAAATCGGTTTGATTTGATTTCACACAATTTTACTAGTACATAAATAAATTAATTATTCTCAGGTAGAAGAATTCCAATCTTGGGGTTTTAAAAAATGTTTCTCTTTTCTTTTGTACCCAGGCAACAATGGGTTTGGGTTAATTCATTGTTCTCAAAGCCCTTGAAGAAGTATTATGATTATAGATATTTTTTTTGCAACGAAATTTTCTCTGGAGAGTGACGGACTGGTATGTACTAGTATATAAAAAACCACGTCTATTTCATTTGGAATTATATATATATATATTTTTTTTTACATAAAATAATTTTTTATTTAGTATTTGATATTCAACGATTCACTAGTTTAGTTACCGAATAAGATCAAATCATTTAATTAACATTCAATTGCAATTATTTCATATAGGATTTTACATTACGAAAAGACTTGAGAGATATTTGTTTTTTTTTTTAATTTTATCTTATATAAGTAATAATCTTTCTCTTTAAACGCAAATCAAGCCAAGACAAGATAAAGTCTATCTATTTTGAAAAGTAGAAAATGTTTTGAGAGCGCTGAATTATTCTAGAGACGAGTCTTTTCTTTAATTTTTCTTTCTTCTTAGATATCTATTTCTAATAATTAAATCAAGATAAAGACTTTATTTAAAATAAAATACATTTATATTCAAAGGAACGGTAGATAATTTATTTTACTAGAAACGTCCATTTTAAATAATTCTTTCTTCTAATGAGATAGCTAATAGATAGATTTATTATTTTTTCACTTATAATTACACGAGAGCTTTTTTTTTGCCGAAGTAAACTTGACATTTTAATGAGAATTTTGTTACCTGACAATTAAACGAAAAAAACTACCTGTGAAAAAATTACTCGTCCTACGGACTCGTAATTATTTCTCGTAGATTTTTGAGTTAAATTGCCCAAAGGCAACAAAACTCAAATTATAAAATATCAAGTTTACTTCGACCCAAAAAAAAAGCTTGAGTGTAATTCAGTAAGACAATTTAATGAATTAATAAATGAATAATTAATTGTATTCTGAGGCACATTTTTGTTGATAGCTTTTTCAATTTCTCCAGTCGAAGACTCTCCAAATCTCGACATTTTCATACAATGCAAGTTTGACATAAAATTGTTTACAATTTTGGTTGTCATGTCAGTGTTGCTAGACACCGATGATGCAGGCCTACTAGAATCTTAAAGCTAGGTTCAGTTTTGTAGCTGGAAAAGTTAGGGTAAACTTTTTTCGCTGTCATAGTGACAAAAACACCGTTGCTTATGGGACTTTTAGTGTATGAATTAAATTGTCATCTGAATTAACATTTCTATAATTATAAGAGAAGAATAAAATAAAACACAATTCAATCTATACATATTTAAAATATATTAAAGAAATTATTATAAATACGATGAATTTGTCAATGATACAAAAGTTTCTTTTTATTTATTTCATTTTAAATAAATTATTAACGATACTACTGGTTTATTAATTATAAATAGTCAATACTCTAATTAAACTGATACTTGGGAACAACCAATTTAAATCAAGCTTAAATGTGTCTTATGCGTTCTTTCTTATAGCGGCTATTTTGTTGCATAGCTAGTAGGCGTTTCCACTACTTAGTACGCTCGACGAACGATAATTGAATTCCCTTGAAATATTTAACTTTTTGTTTAATCGTGTTTAAAACAGTCTAAATAATAGATAATTATCATTTCCGGTCATGGTTTTATTTTTTTCTGTAATATTCATTTCTCTGGTCTCTCTGCCATAGATTCTTAAAAAATATTTATAATAAAGTTAGCGAACCTTCTTATTGACTGGGTCATTTTTTATGTCTGGATTAAGAAAAAAAACAGAAGTGGGTCACAAATTTACTTAGCATATTAATTTTAATTAGAAACTTGCGGTTGCATCTTATCTGCTAGTGTTTTAATTCGAGGTTCATAATTTGGAGTTTTCATGCACCCCCACATCTGCACCACCGAGATTCCTGGCTCCTAATTTGGTAAAATTCATATGAGAAAACCCAAAAGTTGTTTTTACTGTAGCATAACTGAGCAATGAACATTATTGAAGTGCCTAAAAGAGAAGTGGGTCTCTGAAATCTAAGTAAGTTTTTGACCAGCTGGTCAGTGGTTTACCATTTCTGGTTTAGATATTTCATTGTGATATTAAAATTGGTTATTCTTTTAAGAAATAACTTATTACATTCAAACTTTCGAGATAAACATACAGAAAATTAAAGAAGATGAAATACTTATTTAGTTACTTAGACTAACATAAAATTCATATGAATAAAGTTACCCATTTGTGTTAAGTTTTATCTTTCTAGTTTTAACCACTCATTAACAAAAAACAAAAAGCAAAAATAGCAAATCATTTAGATTTTCAAAGAGCCTAAGTCCTGAAAAAAGCTTTCACTATTAATTTATTATCTACCATTTGTTTTATTTAACTACAAAATTTATTTATTTTTTAGAATCGCGTCGGACACGCTAAGGTCCGGGTTCGAAACCCAAGCAGATCTCCGAAGATAAGCTCTGAACATTAGATCCAAAAGTTAGTAGATTATTTCTATTTTTCAACCCTTAAATGATTTTTCTAATAATATAGAAAAATAATAATTTATTTTTGTTCTATATACCTTATAAAAATATAATAAATAAATTATCAATATTCTAACCAGTAAAATTTTTTGAAATTCTAATATTATTAAAATGTATTGTTTCTGGCTGATTATATTAATTAATAAATTATTAACAAGTGTACCTCCTTGTTCTAAATAAACCAAAGAAGATGGGCATTTTTTTAATTCAACATTCAGATCTCGATTTTTCACTGTTTCGTGTCCTAGCTTGTATACATCGTCTGGAGATTTAATGGTCGAATTGTTTCAAAGAACATTCACAACAATTTCTAAAATGGCACATTGTTTTATAGTACTTAAGAATTTACATAATAAAGATCATTCTTATTTATTCACTTGAGTACAATTAAGGATAATTTTGTTTTTAGGCTTAGTTGACCTAGAAAGCTCAAAATATGTAAAAAGAACAAATATTATAAACCAACTTGCTAAAATATACAATTTCGAATCAGTACTATGAATGATTTTTGAAAGAATTACTTAGGTCCAATGAATATTCTGATGAGCTATACTAGCTAGCACACTAGCTTATGGACAATTCATAGTAGATATTAATATACAAGGATAAAATAAAAGTATTAGTCACAAAGCAAGTTTAGAAAAATGTTAGAACTATATTGAGAAAATAAAAAATAATAAAAAATAGACCTTGTTTTTAGAAACTAATTTTTTCATACAAAAATACATAAGAATATTTTCTAAGCTTTTTATTGTATTTAGGTCAAGAAAATTCTCTTCATCAAGAGCTTCGAGTGCAGATTAGCCAGGGGTGAAACATGGTTCTTTCCGCCCAGAAGGTATATCTTTGATTTTTTTTACAAATTTCATTAATCTCTTATTATTTTGAAACGTTTATTTAATAGAACATTATTTTATTACCCATTTGTACCCAGTACACTTGTTTCAAATGTCTATTTTAACAAGATTTCGAGTTTTATTTTTTTTTAAACAAAATTAAACATTTGATAAATTTTCAACAATAAATTGATAAATTAAATAGCCAAAGAGTCTCAAGCGTTTTTTTAATGATAGAAAATTTAATCATTTAGAAAAGCTCTAACCCGATATATCAATAATACACACGCATTTAAAATAATAATTCATTTTCTTGATTTTTCTTTATTTTATTTCGAAATCAAAAACTAAGTTCGAGAATCGAATGCATTTTTTTTATTATTATTAAATAAATCGAAAGTGAAAAATAATTAAAAATCTATATTTTTTTTAAAGTACTTACACGCCTTTTTCTATCCCTACTTGAAGTTTTAAAAAATGAATCAATCAATTTTAATTTTTATTTTGTCTATTTTCAGAAAATATCTTTGTGTGGAGACAACAAGGGCGAGGAGCTGAAGAAAGAATCTTGGTGAGTCAAATTTTTTTTCACGAAAAGGTCATAAATGTATCGTTCAATGAATATTTTTAACAATTTCAGAAATCCTTTTATCTAAAAAGTGTTCTATTTTTAAATTTTTTTTATTTTTTCCATTAGTCTAATGATATAGATACTATATTTAACATCTTGATAAATTGATTGACCTTTTCGTTCTCCAAAGAAGACGCAAATTTAGCATTTTATTTAACTTTGGTATACGTGAATAATATTAATTCACTTAAGAGTAATGGATCTTTATGCATTAGATTTGCTTAGTTAAAAACAATCTTATTTAGTTTAGAAAAATCTAAAAAAAATTTTTTTTTTCTTAAATTCAAATATAAATTTATATTTTATTCAATTTAATGACTATAAAGGAATTCAAATTTAATAAATAATGCTTTTAAGTATTTATAATAATCTGTAAAATTTTAATGATTGATAATATAACTTCATATCCTTAGTAGCACAATCTTTCAAACTATATAGTAACTACCATATATAGTGCCTATATAGATTTAGAGAATCTATATAAGAACTATATAGTTTGAAACATTGTGCTACTAGGGATATTAAGTTAGCCAAAAAATCTTTGATTTTTCAAATCAATTTCATATCAGAGCAATTTTAAATATATCAGGTTAATTAAATACAAATTGTATCGTTTAGACAACTCATTCATTCGTTGAGATTTTAAATACGATTTAAATTTTAGGAATTAGTTTAGAAATATCTCCAGGTTTGCAGGTCAGATTTCACAAATCATCAATGTCTTCGGTGGACTTCGAGAAACACACACACAATCATAAGTACATACACTAGAAGAAACTAGAACGAAATATTTAGAAAGTTTGGTGGGGCAAAAAATTCTAGGTTTTCTTTCAGGACTTCGAGAACTTCGTTCGACATCGTGGGACTGACTTCTCTCCAATTATTATTTAAATTAATATTATTATATATGGCGTCCTCTTTGCTTTTTGATATTCAATCAATACATATAAATAAAATTACTACATAAATTAAAGAACGTGAATGCATTAGAATAAAAATTGAATTGAAAAATATTCAGCTCTTGGAATAGAACTTTTTTTTTGAAATTAATACATTTAAAATTATGTAGTTCAAATAAAGGAAATGTTTCTTAAAATAACTTACTTCAACAATAAATTGTCCTATATTTTAGTGACATTTTTGGACTGCAATCTGATACAATTTTCAAGTTGATACTAATTTTCCCAACTGTTAAATTCAAATTTTAGTTCCTAAATAAAGTAGACTATTCTTGATTGTCTATCTGTTTGTATGTCCGTAAGAGAAAAATTAGTGTAACTTGGTCCCAATTTATTTTAAATTCGTATCTATTTTTCTTTTGATTGCATTTGCAGAGACGACATTCAAAGAAAGCAAATAATTTTTTTGTGTAATTTCGAGTTTGATCATTTTTCAGAATAAAGAATCGAAATATCTTTTATAAAACAATTTTTTAAGTAAAAAAGTATGCTTTATAGTTATTATGATTGAAAAAAATATTACCATCTAATAATAACAAAAAACATATTGAATTATTGTATTTTAAAATAAATACTTTTTTAAATAATAAAATAAATAGTTTTTAGTTTTCTATTAAATGAATAATATAACCGATTGAATATCAAAATATATTTTAGCATGTATATGTACATTTAACTCTTTGTGCATGTAAACCTAACTGTTAATAAATAGACTCTCGGATTTCTTAACTCTAGCTCTAGTGTAGCCTAGACCCTAGACGAAAGAAATTCTCAGTTCTATCTAGTAGATACTTCTTTAGATTTGGATTTAATCCAATCAGCGGTTCAAATGACAAAAAAAGAAAACTTGGAATTTTTGGTTGACGTTCAGGGACGTGAGCTCTCCGTTTTGAATTTTCGAACAAGCAAGTTGAAGGGAGATTCTGAGGGTTGTGCAGGAGAGGCTCTGTCCTCAGGATCCGAGGCACCTCTGCACTGGGAATATCTGCTCGCCAGGTAGTACTAGTACTACTATTTGTAAGAAGGGCTCAGTTCCTTCTATGACTTAGAATAAATACCTTTCTTATTGTGTTGGTTTGAGTTGAGAAGCCCAAGCTGCAAGTGCCGTCCTGGGGCTGAGAATAAAGACTCACATTGCAATTCCGATAGAGATCTACTCTTTTCTTGTGAGGAATTAGAGAACTCTAGAAATAGGCAGGGATTGTGCGTCCTCAGTTCATTTATTCAATGGGGGATCTCGAAAACCCTTTGTTCTCAGCCTAGAGGCCCACGTTTTCCAATTTTCACTTTAATTTAATTTTTTTTTATTTATTTAATATTTTTTTCATTTCAAAATTTGCTTTTATTCTTCTTTTTTAGGATATAATAGTCTATTCTTTAATGAAGAATTAAGATCATTCAATTTAGTTGGGAATTACCCTTTTAGATTAGTTACTACAAATTATAACGATAATGGACTAATTTAAAGGGACGATTGCATTAACGAGAATATGTTTTATCAATTGCTGCTCTGAGCGCAATTTTTTTATTTCTCTATCGAATCCACCTGACGACTAACATGATGAATAAGAAGACTATAAAGAATAGACTCTAGTGAAAGGGATTGTTGTATTTGTTGGTTCTTAATAAAATACATAAAGCCAAATAAAGTTATTTTTTGCCTCTTTCGTCCTTAGAGTTGTTAGTTCTTTTGGTTAAGACCTGTTTAAAGATGTCAGTTCAATTCGGATTGTTTGTTATTGATATTCAGGTCAAAAATACTAAGCTGTGGAGATTTTTATGTTGAGCTTAGATTGAAAAGAGGAATTTTTCTGATACCATATCGCCTTCTAACTGAACCTTGATTTCAAAACTTCTCTGCGGACTCAACTTATATAAGTAATAATTTGGAAAAAATTATTTCTTTTAACTATTATTATATCGTGTTATTCGATATAACTATGCCTCTACTAATTAATCTCCAAATTTAAATGCTTTGATTATAAAACTCAAGATGAATTTTCATATTGTTATTTTATTTTATATTATTTTTTTATATTGTTATTTTTTACTTTATCATACAATGTAACAAGCTATTGTAATAATTCAGAAAAAAGTGATGTAATTATATTGTGTCAAAATCCTCAGTGCTCAAGCTCAAAAATCAATAAGAAATCACAACCAAATTTCATTCTTAGTTGTCTCAATAATGAAATTAAGTGCTGAATAGATTTTTATTTAAATTTGATTGGAGAGGGGAATTTAAAATAAATATAAATGATGAAATTTTCAATCTAAGGGAACATCCGAAATGAGGCTATTTAAAAAAAAAATTAATAGAAAATACTTTTTTTGGCCTTTCGACATATCTGTTGTGTAGCCAAGACCCACCCAGGGTTGTAGTGCTACGGAGTAAGTAAGTAAGTAATTAAGACATATCTGTTCAAAATTTCGTAGAACTGCCATTTGAAAATCATTATTTATGTGAAAAAGATAGTGACTTAAACTTCAATTTTTACAAAGAGACAAGAAAGTGTTTTCATGTTTTTCCATTGATCCATATATAGTATATCCTGAAGATGGAGAGGAAATCCTTTGAAACATCTCTTTTCAAAAGGAATAAAATGACATTTCATTAAAAAGATTAAAATTATTAAAGGATTTTTGTGGGGCCAGCCCATAAATATTTTACGATTTTTTATTTATTTTTTTTATTTTAAGTTTTTGCAAAATATGTATGTTAAGATATGACAGTCAATTAATATATTCAAATCAATTCGACTGAAGTAAGGTTTCATAAGCGAGTACATGGGCGAGTCTGTAGGGTAGGCAACCATGAGCAAAATAAGGGAGTGCTTGCGGCCTAAGGAAGGAAGCAAGCCATGCTAAGTCAACTGATATGAAATAAAATATATTTCTGTATACTATACGGCCCCAACTTTGACGGCATCTGCACCTGCAGATTTTATTGTAAGCAGCTCTAATGATTTTGACTCGTAACTTAAGTAGGAGTGGAAAAGTATACATAGCTAAGAATTATTTTATCAATACAAATCTTTAAGCTTAGCTAAAATACAAATTTTCTCAGTGATACTGTGCAAGTTAGATAAAGCCGAAATTAGGCTATATCGTACGTCATTCACTCCCTCAGTTACTTATAAAAAATTTAGGGTACTTTCATTGTTCTAGAATAATTAAGTTTGAAAAATCGAAAAATTTAGACTTTTCTTCTTTCAATCCTTAAAAAGAAGGGGTGAACATTAGACTGAATTCAAATCTACTAAATACAATAAATATAAGCACGGGCCCCCTGTCCTCCCTAGATTCGGTCCTGAATACACTAATTCAACTCTTTGAAAAATAGTATCGAATTTTCTCAATGCATTAATATATAATAATACATAATAATTTTTTTTACTAGTTAAATTAAAACAAAAAATAAATAAGTTTTTTTTTCAAGCTTTTATTCATATTCTAAAATAGAAATTGAATTAATTACTCTTCTTCATTATCTCGCAAATTTTCATACATGACTAAAAATAAAAGTCTGTGATCTAATGATAATTAAATTTTAAGTTATAAGCCCCCCGCTTTCATTTTTAGTAATGTAAGGACATTTTTTGGCACTGAAAAATAATTAATTTTTTACTTTTAAAACAAAAACGTGTTTTTAAGAAAAGTTTTTTTTAATATTTTCATTTGCGTTTGATGTTGAGTAGTAAAATATTTACAATATTAAATAATGACTATTAAAAATATTCTTTGAATAATAAAATATAATCATTCTAAGCACTGATTTCTTTTTAATGCTTACATTCTATTCCATTCTTTAAAGTCTAAATTGTATTTATTTTAATTACTGGAATTGATGTACTAATGTTAACTCAAATATATAGGTACGCGCACACAATATTTTCACTAAAATCAACCTTATATCACACAAGATTTTACCTAGGCTAAGTTATTAAACAGATAGAGTTAAATAAATGAAATAGTAAAAAATATTTAAGCCAAAATTGAATAAAATTTCCATTATTTGATAACAAATTTCGTTTCTATTCCTTGAGTAGTAGTGGAAAAAAACAAATCGAAAATAAAAGACATTTTATACTTGATACGGCTCTGTGCCTCAGCTCAGGGTATTGAATAAATCAGTGGCAGGGAAAAGAAATATGTTGGTGAATTCTTGGGGGTAACATGTTTCAGGAAGAGAAACAAAAAGAAAGGAAAAAAAGAAAACAAATAAATCTTGATACAATTCGAACTAAAAAAAAAAAAAATTTAATATATTTATTTATATTTTTCAATTGTTTTTTGATCATACACCTAATTCGAAAGATTTACAAGTTTAAAATGTACCGGGTGTTCATTTTAAAGTTACTATTATTGCTAACTGTCATTATTTGAGATTCGAAGTCAGTTAAATAGTCACAAAAGTGGAATTTTCAGTCAAGTACCATACATTGGTGCAAACAGACAAACAATTGAGCATTGTATTTTTAAATTATTTTCTAAATTACATTTTTTAAATGGTATTTGAATTGATGGAAGATTCGGAAAAGTGGGACACAAGATAATCGTGTCATGGGGATAAACGTATTGACAAATGAATTGGTTCGGCACTTCTCCAATTTTTCTGCATGAGTGAGGAAGGACTGAAGAGAATGTTCGGTGCGCTCGAGACGGGAGGGAATGGGGTGGGTTTAGTTATAAGTGAAGAGAAAACCAAATACATGCTAATGTCGAGATCCATACCAAGTTGCACACCAATGAAAGTGGGGAACAGGGTTTTTGAGGGCGTAGCGAGGTTTAAATATTTGGGCGCTATAGTGACGTCGGATGCCAGAATAGACCAGGAAATAATCTCTCGAATACATGCGGGTGATAGAGCTTTGGCAAGTCTGAGTGGACTACTTCGAATGAGAGTTCTATCACGAGAAATAAAAATAAAAATATACAATACCTTAATAAGACCGGTTGTGATATATGGCTGTGAGTCGTGGACAATGACGCTACTTAACCAGAGGAGACTGATAAGTTTCGAGAACAAAGTTCTCAGGAATATATGTGGGCCTGTTCAAGATCTAACTTCTGGTGAATGGAGACGAAGATCCGAGGAAGAAGTCAGAGACTTGACAAAGCAGCCTTATATCTCAAGTGTAGTGAGGAAAAGAAGATTAGAATGGGCCGGTCATGTGGCTCGTGCTCCGAAAACCAGGGACATAAAGAACCTCCACGAGAGCTACCCGCCTGGAAGAAGACCACCAGGCAGACCAAGACAAAGATGGCTGGATAATGTCGTCAGAGATCTGCAAGAACTTCACGTGGGGGCAGGATGGGAGGGATTGGCCCAGGATAGAGGAATATGGAGAGGCATCACGCGAGAGGCTCAAGCTCTACAAGGGCGATTTGGCCATCGGAAGTAAGTAAGTAAGTAAGTACTTCTCCAATTTGACTGTGAAGGGATGTTTGGGTTCGGCAAATAGTGTGCTACGCAGAAATAACGTTTGTAAACCTTGATTAATTTAATTAAAAGTGAGATGCTTCTAGTGACATCTAAAAAATATATCTGTCCCTCTGCATATTATTGTATCTTTAAACTAAGAAAATACACTAGTGAAATTTAAGATTACATGTAGATATTTATTTGCCCAAAAATCAAAAATTTAAATGTGATGATTATTATTTTGCGAGATGGGTTAAATTTTTATTTTTGGTTGTATTATAATTAATTTTTTTTTGATTGGGATGTAAATTCCTATAAAGATTTTATCAAAAAAATTACATTTTTTTACAACTTAATTTACTTTACAATGGCACTTTAAAAATGGCATTAAATTACAAATTTTTATACGATTTTTCTACCAAAAACGAGATCACGGGACCACTTTACCAAAAATTATGAAAATTTTTACAAATATTTTCTTTATCTCCTTTTCAACGGGAAAAATAACTAATTTGATGTCTCAAATATTTGGAAGATATAAGATAAGGAACCTTCTGGCATGCAACTCCGAATCGCAATTGGCCACTTTTTTCAAGTGAATTGACCTATGTTTTGTTTTTAAACTTTAAAGATTTTAAAATTAATATAAAAATGTCAAGAACAGAAAGCGAATTTTTCACTTTTCTAAACTTTCTTTTATAATATTAATTGATTGAATAATAAAGAATCTCAGTTATTATTGCTTTAATATATCTTCTTTTTTTTATAAAACAACTATACTTTTGAAAATGTTTTCATTAATAGAATTTCTCCCGACACGTTTGAAATATTAGTAAACCGATTGTAATAAAGATATATATATGGTAACATTAAATGAAAGCGAAATTTAAAGCTTCTATCCGGTCACTTCCCTATTTTGGGTAATTGTAGTAAATTTATAAGAACCATACTATCAGGAAAATAGAAGAAAACGCGACTGAACTAGAGAGTTGAATATATATATAATTTGATTATAGGATCTAGTCAGGGGATAAATGGAGAAGGTATCTGCGGGCTTGTCGGATCATATCCGGCTGGGTCCTGTATCTTTTTTCAACTCTTGGTTCACTATCAAAACGAGTCTCGTCCCAATTGCAACAAAATAGGGCAGTGACCGGATAAAAGCTTTAACTTTCGCTTTCATTTAATGTTAACATATAAACATTCTAAATAAAATTTATTATTGAATATCTGAACAAAATTCATCTGTTTCGATTCCCCAAAGAATCAGACAGATTCGAATTGTAGTAAATTTATATATATGTATTTTCATATAATGATATAATTATGTGAAATTACGAGTAAAAAAGAAATCTCCGTCAAGCTGTTTTACCTCACTTGATAAAATATTCCAAACTATTATTTGTCATTTTCATTTGGAAATGTTAATCAATGGGAAAATGTCTGTAACAAATTTAGAAAAGATTTAATTGGAATTCGTGGCGAATAATTCAACTACGCAGATCTGATATCGAAAATTTACATGACAAATTTTGACGTAGTTAATTCAAATCGAAATGTAAGATGCAAATCATGAAATATCTACAGATATATTATAACCATATTTAAGAGTGAAGGGAAAGAGAGAGAGATTAAAGTTTTACAACTCAAGGAAAACAACATCTCACTTTCTCTGTTTGATATATTTACCAGAAGCGTGCGGTTCATGGATGCTGTGGATGCGGAGCATTCCTACCAATAAAAGTGTCTAGGAGTTAAGGCAATAATTTTAGTTTTTCCCCAGTCACATTTCTGGGTCGGATAGAAATATTAACTTATTTTATTTTGTTTTTAGCCATGCGAAGCAGATAATGTATTGTAATCGGTTTCAAGCCAAGGGGGTCTTCAAAGGTTTCTAGGTAAAGTCTACGGAACCAAATGGTTTCAACCATGTCACAGATTGTAGTATTCAAGCAGGTTGAATTTTAGGACTTGGTGATTTTTTCAAAAATTACATGGAATTTCGCTCAGAACCCAAAAAACGCGATTTTTCATTTGGTCCGTGGGTATATATCTATGTAATATGTATCTATCAATGGCGTGCGAACCATGGATGTTATGGATGCGGCACATCCCTAAAATTTTTTAACATTTAGAGTATTTTCATAAATATCGACTTCAAAATTTCAGGAGGATCTTTAAATTTTCAAATTATTAACCGTTATTTCAAATATTTCTATAAAAAACATTTTTTTGTTTTTAAAGGTAGCTATATTGGTTCTCGAAAGGAAATAAAATTGTTGCATAGTTTCAAAGTGCAATTAAAATGATTTTCTGAAAAGGGTGCCGATAGAAAGTTTGAAGTCCCTGCCTGGTATATTTTCCAGTTCAAGCATGTCAAAGACAAGTCCACACGAGTTTTAGTCGAATAAAAATTGTTCTCGCTTAGGATCTATTAAAATAGTAATAATACAAGGACAAGGACTAATCCATTTCTGAAAACTCAATATATAAGATCGGACAGGTCATAGCTGCCTTTTATAGCAATAGATTTAGGCAAAGGTCCGAAAATATTATTTAAAAAAAATCTAATGTTAAACTTGAAAAATAACGAAAATGATGCAGTATTTGATGAAATTTACAAAAAAAAATAAATAAGCAGCGAAAATTAAAATAAAATTTCAAAAAATGAAGGGTACTTTTTTGGACAGCATCCCCTGGTTGAAAAGTCACCAACCGCCATCGATATGTACTTATACAACAATACGAAGATGTTGAATACACTCAAAAATATTATCGGGGAAACAATATCTACCCTAGTAGCACAATGTTTCAAACTATATAGTAACTATATAGCGACTATATAGATTCTCGAAAGTAGCACAATGTTTCAAACTATATAGTAACTATATAGGGACTATATAGATTCTCGAAATCTATATAGGCACTATATAATTTGAAACATTGTGCTACTAGGGTATCCTCCCATTAGAACAATTCATTTACTTTCCCGTTAGCTAGTGCCTCAGAATTTCTCTATTATTATCTCAGGCAATATCTTTACAGATTTTTTATAAAAGTGTTTACTTTCACTCTTTTTTTTTAATTTTTTTGACAGACGTATTATGGGTAACTATAATGTATCGTTGTATCTATTTGTTGGATCAGTGGAAGATTCTTTCCGGTCTGACAGCCCATGGGGAAATTAAAAAGTATACTTTAAACAAGATGTTTTGTTTTCTAATTTATTAATATAAAATAAAATAAGATCTCATCTTCTGTTTAATCTGAGATTAAATAGATTATTTTTTTGCTTACATTTGTGCTCTGATAGGTCTAAGGTTCGATTCTCGATGGGATGATAGCTCTTTTTTTTTTTAATGAAAATGATGAGATAAGGAGTTACACCAAAAAGGTTCAACCCCTAAAGGCCTGGGTTGGCCCCTCCATCGTGAAAAGAAGAAGAAATAATTTTATGCACTGGGCGGGGGTCGAAGTTATCTGTGGATACGGGTCTTAAATAGCTTAAGGTTATAAGTCGCAGGAAAGATGGTGGCAGGGAGCGAGTTCCAGTCTCTGGAGGTCATAGGGATAAAAGAGTTGGCGAAAGCGCTTGTTCGATTTTTATCCAATTTGACAGCGAAGGGGTGCTGAGCGTTCGAAAACCGCGTGTTTCTCGCAAAGAGGGCTTTAGGGGGGATAATTGATTTCACCTCGACTGAACAGACACCGTGATAGTATCTGTAATACAGTGAAAGTGCAGAAACGGTTCTTCGGTGAGCCAGGGAGTCGAGTGAGTTGGTTAGAGCCGGGTCTCCTATTAGTTTAATTGCTCGCTTCTGAATCCCATCAAGTGTAGTAAGAGAATGCTTGGATGCACCCCTCCACAGATGAGAGCTATATTCGAGACAGGGACGAATTTGAGCCTTATACACTATAAGAAGTTGACTGGGAGTATAACAGTGTCTCGACCTAAATAGGAGACCAAGCTTGCGCGCTGCATAATCAAAATTATCCATAAAATCTCAGATTAAGCACAGAACAATTTCTTTGATTTAATTTAATGAAATCAAATCTGCAACCCTCGACAAAAGCATCTCTCTAATATTTTCCTTTTGTCTCATTGTCCCAAGAGATCTGCCATATCTACTTTGTTTCACTTTTGGATATTGATATGAAATCAGAATGAATATATCACTATTAGAATTCTCTTTATATGCTTTTAGTGGTATTTTAGCTTTAATATACGCCAGTTTCCTCGGATTCTCTCTTGGGATCGAATTCATTCTAAATCAACATTTATATTTTCTAACACTCAGTTAAAAAAAATGATTTAATTTTTTTTTTTTTTTTTTAATCAAAAATATTATCTATACTATACATTGGTCATGAAACCATATTTCTCAATTTCTTTGATCTTTCCAATGAAAATTGATCAGGCCTTGATGTCTAGATATACCAGGATGAGAGCGGCAACACTTGATTATTATTTTTTTATTTTTGTGAATGATTATTAAGCCTGTAGTAATATATATATAACTTTAAAAAATTGCTTTTTTTAATTTGAAATATTAAAGCAAGATGTGATTTTTTTAAAGTAATAATTTTTGTTTGAATTGGATTACATTATGCAAGTTTTCCTGAATTAAATGAGACCATTTCCAACCTTTGCTCTTTCTGTAATCTGTATAGATGTATATAAATTATGTTTTATCAATTATGAACAGTTTAAATGCTGATTTTTACCTTCTATTTAAGAACTAATTGCACTATCCAAGTATCATGATAGTTTTTAAGCAAATATTTTATCCCTATGACCTCCAGAGACTGGAACTCGCTCCCTGCCACCATCTTTCTCGCGACTTATAACCTTTAGCTATTTAAGACCCGTATCCACAGATAACTTCGACCCCCGCCCAGCCCATAAAATTCTTTCTTCTTCTTTTCACGATGTAGGGCCAATCTAGACCTTTAGGGGTTGCACCTTTTTGATGTAACTCCTTCTCTCATCATTTTCATAAAAAAAGCCCACTTGTATTCAAATGTATAACAATTGACCTAGTTTGTCTATTTGGCCGTAAGCAGACTTGAATGAAAACTTGAATGATACTTGCATAGTAATTCAGGTTCAATAACCGTTTAAAATTGTATGAAAATATTTTCCCTTGATATTCTCTTGAAAAAGATACTATTCTAGATCTATCTTCATTAATTATTCCTTTACCTTCAAATTTTTAAAATATTGTCTAAAGAAGACCTAGACTCCTCAAATTTGGGGCAATTCATTTATCCCAAAATCCCTGAAAACATTCCGTTTACGCTCATATCCATATTTATCTATACTAAACTATGTATAAAGCGTTTATGGTCATAGGTGTAGAGAGTAGAGAGGGTACGAACACTAGCGAGAATGCCCGGAGACTTTTCGACTACCTAATAATAATGATAATTAAATATTACATTATATTTTTACAGTCTAGGGAAGTTTCTAAGTTCTGTTTTGACGTCGATATATGTTTATTAATTGGGTATAATCTAGCCAAAGCGATAAGTACTATCCAATAATAGTATAGTATATGAGCCGTTTATTTTGAAAGTGGCGTAAGTCCATTATTTGTTATTTGAGATATTTGTATTTATATTTTCATATACATATATTTATATATAATATTACTATCATATTCAACTTAGTAAATTGGATATTGGATTGTATCTAACTTTCTGAGATTCGGCTCGTGGTCCCGGGTTCTTTCCTTCTACTCTATTCTTTTCACGATGGAGGGTCCAGCCCATACAGGCCTTTAGGGGATGGACCTTCTGGTGTACCTCCTTCTCACATCAATATCATTAAAAAAAATATTACAATATCATAATATTACATCAAAATACCATATTATGGTATTTTGATGTATTTATTTTGACGAATTAAAAAGGATATTGTACTGCTTTGGTTGTGATATTATAAATATGAAAAAACGATATCTATGTCTTACTAAATCTGTCATTAATTCATTTTTTTTTTCAAAATTGGACTTACGCCACTTCAAAATAAACGGCTCATATATTCTGCTGTTGCTTGGCATCTCTGTTGTTACCTGGGGTCTATATTAACATTACCAGGACACATATTAAGAGATAACTTTTAGGAAAAGCGGTTTTGGTTTATAGTGAAACATATTAGACACAGGAGTTTTTTAAAACCTTTTAAAAACTCCCATATTAAGAGACTCAAGATCTACATGATTTTGCTATGTAGGTATAATCTCTTGCTATGGATAAGGTAAATTCGGTAATGCAAGGGTCTTTTGAGATCCATAGGGGCTGCATCTTTACTGGTGCACCCCTTCTTGCATTCGATTGAATTAAAAAAAAAAAAAAATCGTAACAAGAACGGATGTACGTGTAAGAGTTAACGATATATCTGCTGTTTCTATGTCGAACTTTGCTAATGGAATGGAAACTTCAAACGAGAATGCTATAATGAGTATGTCGCGAGTACTTCGCGGAAATCCTACGTATTTCTACTTTAAAAAAGTTGCTGTGTGCTGGCGAATCTACTTCGGTTCCATTTCAAATGTCATTTAAATTTGCATAATGAGGCTGATCATTTAGTTCCCAAGCCTTCTAAGCCCTTTAGATCTAATCTTGCTAAATGATAAGTAAATTTCTGGAGATTATCTCGATTGCATCATACTGTATATTTTTAACCTTCGTGCCATGTAAGCTTTCCATAAGAACTTTTGCTTTCGACTAATAAATCTTCATATCGTCCTTGGGCAATGGTAGTCACAATTTCCCTGACACAGCAATGGAAAAAAAATCAATTTTCTCTGCAGTAAAAAACAAAAAAACAAAATTAATCTATGACATGGAAATTGTTTCAATCTTGAATTGAGAATAGAATTGTTGTCTTTTTATTTATCTAGTAAATGGAAATTTATATCGGAAAGTTTAGTTTACAAAGCAAATTTTTTCACATGCTTTTGTTTAACTTGGCCTTCTGTCTGTCCGTTTGGGTAGAATTTTGTAATCAGATATTGATCTACTTCTATCAGATCGATATTCTTGAAATTTTATATACATGCCTACAATTATAATTACAATAAAATATTTAATCAATCTCACGAATCAATAGATAATAGACAATAAATATATAATTTACTAAATTAAAAAAAATATTATGTAAATATCAACAAGAAATCTAGTGGCTTACAAGATATCCAAAGAGTATTTCTTAGTCTAATGCAATGACCCAACCCCAAATGTAAATTTCAAAGACTAAGTAGGTAAATGTTATAAAATAAAAATGAATTTAAAAAAAATAACAAAAAACACTAGTAGAAAATAGATTTTTCTCAGTAGCAGAAAAATTTCCAACACATAAGTATGTCCAAATAAATTCGGCCAAGTGCGAGTCGCACCACATAGAGAACAGATGTTTCTGTACCCTTACAACTCCCAAAATACCTGAGATATCAAATTGTGTGTTCTTATTTGTCGTTGATAAGTAATAGGAAATAAATGGATTTTAGGAATTTTTTCATAAGTTAAACTATTTGTAAACGCCGTCAGATACAAAAATCACCTAAAAACGGTTTATTTGAAACTTCCTTACGGTATCATTTATAATAGAAATAAATTTAAAAAAATTAAACCTAATTTGCAACGAAATTTTCTCTGAAGAGAGACGGACTGGTAGAACTTTTAATTGAAAATAATGGAAGGCAGCCCAGGGGTAGTGAGGAAAGCAAAAATTAACACATATCCAAATAAGGTGTAATTTATTGGAATCCTTTCTCCTTTCCTTTCAAACCGACTTTTCGGAGTATTCCTAATTTTCACCATTTTATTTTATTTTTATTTGTTTCCTTCAATGACCCCTTGAAACCCTGAAGAAGGAGGGGAGAATCCTCCGAAACGTCGGTTTGAAACGAAAGGAGGAAGGATTCCAATAAATTACACCTTATTTGATATGTGTTAATTTTTTCTTTCCTCACTACCCCTGGGGTGCCTTCCATTTCTTTCAATTAAACCTAATCCTTCTTCTACAAATATTTAAAAGTATACAACAAACCTACTTTAAGATAAAAACAACTATTTTTCATTTTTGACCCCCACTTAAAATTCGACCTTCCCCAAAATAATCATTTGACTAAAATATTAATTGTGAAAAATTGAATATATAAATGCTCTGACAGACCGACATGCAGACAAATATTGTAAAGACAGGGTCCCGTTTTACATTTTAAACAAAATCCTAAAAACGAGGGCGACTTTATTGGGTACTAAAGACAAATATACTAATTAGTAGAGATTGTGGTGTTGGTGCAAGGTGAAACATCATTAATAAAGATAAGAGTAAATAAATATTATATTTAATATTGATTTACTATGAGTTAAGGATTCTTGGTCACTTGTTTCACATTAAAAATAAAAAATTATAAGATGTAAAAAAAAAAAAATTAAAAAAAAAACATTTTTTTTTACATCTTTTAATTTTTTAATTTTAATGTGAAACAAGTGACCAAAAGAATCCTTAACTCATAGTAAATCAATCAAATATAATATTTATTTACTCTTATCTTTGACAAATATACTTTCTACTTTTTAATACATTTTGAAATAGAAGCATGTTTTTAAAAAGTTATATAGCCATGTATATATAAATAAAAAATAAGGGCCACTCTAATATTATATTCCTCACTTCTGTTGCTAGAAATGCAGACATTCTTCGTATATATCAAAAAACCAATACTCATAACGTCATGACAGGTGGTGTGTTCGATCGATATATTTACCTAAGTCTCTCTCAATTGATCAACTTTCCATTCTCTTCGGTAATGCAAAGCTCTTTCGAGATCCATATAGGGGCTGAATCTTACTGGTCCTCTTTTTTTGCATTCGATTGCACTAAAAAAACAAGTTCAGCTTCTATGATATTTTTTTCTTGCTTTCTTTCATGTTTATATAAGGACACGTGCGATCTCAATAGATTCATTTTACCTTTTGTTCTTTAATAATTTGGAAAAATAATTTTTAGAGAGTCTAGTGTTGGTGAGAGGTAAAACATATTTTAATTCAAAATTATTATTTACTATGAGTTATTCACTAGGTCACTTTCCTGGCATCCGTGAGACACTTGTCAGGAATTCACAGGCCTATTTTATTTTAGTTTGAGGTTATTAACTTACTAGTACCTATTACTTAACATATATTTAAAAATTTTCAACACCATTTATTTTAAAAATTTAAAGAAAATTTTCAGACAAAACATTCCACAACTTCCATCTTTTATAATATGTAAACTATTTTCTTGCAAAATTAATGACTTAAATCTAACTGCTGAAAACAGAAGTCCGTCAAAATATATATTATTTTATATAAAATGCCTTCACCTTTGAAAGTTTCCCAATCACTGGCTAAGACCATTTTAAATGATTAATTGATTTTTTCCAAATACCTATTCGAGATTCGTAAGTCACTATTTCCGTAGCTGTCATCAATTGATAAATGCGGTTAGAATCAATCAAACCCATAGCCCTTTCAGTATAGAAATGATCTAAATCGAAAAATGTTGAATATCATAGTGGAAACGGAAATAGAGATTTGAGTTTAAGAAACTGGGTAGAAAAATCTTGTGTCTTGATCGATTCTGCTCGAATATTTAATAAGTAATAATTAATACTTAAATTAAATCAAACAAAACACACATCATATAATCCTTTTTTTTCTTTTAAAACTATCTTCTGTACATTTTCAAATTGGCATGAGTGTTGATTGTTGAAATAGACTTCTGATGTCCCACATTGTTTCAGAATCTTCAATTTTTGAACAAATGTAATTTTTTATTCTACAGTATTTTTAAATCTTCAAAAATATATAGGGAAGTTGTTCAGTATTTTTAATTAAACTATCTATATTATGGTATTTAAAAGTAAAGAAGGACTCTTTTAGAGAAACTACATTGTCGATCTGACTGTCCGTTTATCTTGATATGTCTTTTTAAAGATCTCTTTAAGTAGAATTAATTATTTTTTTAATTTTATACCCCAAAGTGAGAGAACGGCCATTTTTTAAGTTATTTTTGTACCTGTCTCGTTTAGAAATGACAAAATTTAAAATTAAAAAATTATTCCACGAATTTCCTCATGCTCTCCTTATGTCATCAAATAAGAAGGTATTTCATATCTTAACCATTTTGGAAGTTTTAATGCCCGGAACCCTCGGTTTGTGGTCCTTCTCTCACTTGGCCGGCTTACTTATATGATAATTTAATCAGGCTTACTCCCCGATCGTTGTAGAGATAATTATTTATTTTTTCTTTAAAGTCGATAAATAAAAACGTTATTTGGAATAAAAATGCAAATAAATTGCATATGGCTTATATTTATATATTTAATATCTAGGTAAATATATGTAAACACATACAGAGAAATAGAGAGAGGGCTACAAAACTATTTTGAATTTTATTTCATATATTCTTTAATTTTATTTTTATTATACGAAACTTTCTTTGTCAAAGAGATATTTGAAGATATTCTATTATCATCAGAATTTTAATTGAAATGAAATCTGCATATATAAGATCGTCAAACTATACTCATGTGCTTATATATTTCTCTTTAGATAGATAAATTCACCCATGGTTTATTAAATTAATTATTTAAATTCTATTGCCATAAATAAGATCTGCCCGAACCGGCCACTATCGTGGACATCTCTTCCTAAGTTAATTAAAAAGACCCCGCCCAACTAATGGCCTATTATTTGTTACTTCTATACACTCGTCTAGAATTAAATAAAGATTGACACGTTATTTTGAGATGATCTACTCGAAATTGCAGTTTTCTTTACTTTTACTTAAGTTTTAGCTAAATTCGCCTTGCCCGAAATATAATATAATATATTATTTGAAAGTTCTAAATAAAATCATTTTTACTATTTGATAGGTTTAGTTCGGAATCAAGTTTTCACGGAAAATTCGTGTAATTAAAAAATTAATTTTGTAGATAATAGCTAATAAGTTTGATTTTATTGGGACAATAACGAGAGTGTCCTCTCCATACTCTGAGTTAATATGGATAATTTTTATACATGTAAGCAGTGGCGTAAATAAAATTTGGAGGGCCATCTTGTCTCATCCGAATGTCCCCATTTCTCAGATTTTTTCTCAATCTTCAAGTGCCATACTTAATTCCGAGCGTTGGCGATTACTATGAAGAGTATTCACTCCATTGTAATTTTCCTGTAGAGATTTTTCACAGGGGTGGTTTCCCATTGCCTTTCCCTGAAGGAATCAGATTATAGGCGGTCAAATATTTATAACAAGTCGGGTTTGAACCCGCGCTAGTTTTATTAGAAGCCATGCTCTTTAACCACTCTGCCAACCTGACTCCTTTTTCTCAGTATTATAAGTAAAAAAAAAACAATAATAAATAGAATAAATAGGTTCGGAAAAAATTGCTTTTATGAAGAAATAGAGGGATGTGCCATCAACATCAATCAATAAAGGTGCAGAATCTTGAGACTCGAGAGAGATTAATGAAGTCACTGATATGAAGTATCCTGTTCTATGGCATTGATAATTATTGATACAATTTTCGTTTCTTGAATCTTACTTTAGACATCTAGCAGCCTCACTTTTATTAGAATAGCTTTGAAAAACTAGTGATTCCCTAACAATTACACGTCGAAGAAGGTGAGAGTCGAAGTGGAAAATAAATAAATTGCATCCAATTTTGGAATGACAATTTCTATTGACATTTTATGGGTTGGGATTTGTTTCATTGGATAAATCTTTTGAGTCATTAACAACTGAGACTGGCTTCCAAAAGAGACTGAGTTTCAGTAAATTTTCAATGAATTTCTGCTTCTCTTTTTTTCTTCTTTTTTGTGCTCCACTCACATTTTGTTAATTTTAGATTTAGTCGATTTTGAAAAAAAGAAAGAAAGCCAGACGTGAAATGCTATTTACAGCAAATAAATATTTTTTAATTTAAAATATTGTTGGTAGTATTAAGTATGCTTAACCACGTAACAAACTTGGGAGTCTCTGTCGCATCTGACCTGTCTTGGAATGAACACATCTCCTCTGTGGCAAAATCTGCAGCAAGGAAGATTGGCTATTTATTCAGGTCCAAGCGATTTTACAAGCCCCCCACATCTTCTCACCATCTACAAGGCCCAAATCCGCCCCTGTATCGAATACGGCTCTCATCTATGGAGAGGAGCCTCTAAATATTCTTTTGCTACCCTGGATGCAATTCAGAAACGAGCCGTAAGGCTAATTGACGATTCTACTCTCACTGACTCCCTCGACTCGCTAGGTCATCGAAGAAATGTCTCTGCCCATTCCCTTTTCTATAGATACTATCACGGCAGGTGCTTTGATGAGATAAAATCATTAATTCCCCCCAAAGCATGCTTTGCACGTAGCACGCGTTTTGCCGACTCCCAACACTCTTTCGCGGTCAAATTAGAAAAGTGCCGGCGCACTTCATTCGCCAATACATGTATCCCCATGACTTCAAGGAACTGGAACTCTCACAGCCTCCATCTTTCCCAGCACTTATAATCTTCAAACCTTCAAAACCCGAGTGCATAAACACCTACGTCTACACCCTCTCACTTAATCAACTTTCCCTTCTCTTCGGTAATGCAAGGGTCTTTCGAGATCCATAGGGGCTGCATCTTTACTGATGCACCCCTTCTTGCATTCGATTGCATTAAAAAAAAAAATAATAAAATAAAAATAAAAACACTAGGTCTCTTGCACGTCTCTAAGATAGAGACTGTTAAAGAAAATTGTATTTTAAGATAATTCCTACCCATCTAGATACCTACATAGTACAGTTATAGATTACGAAAACAACCAAACAAGACTAGAATGTGTTGATGACAATAAATTATTAGGTTATGAAAATAAACATTTTGAAATAGTAATGTGAGTCTGACTAGACATTAATTTTTATCATTTAATGGGTCATAATTACACTAATGTCTTTTGGAGAGCTCCATGGATTGGATATCAAAAAAGTCCGTATACCTGCATTCAAAACGAAAATCTAATCTGACAATGAAGAATAGAAACACGAATGAGGATTAGCACAAATATATAATGAATTAATAGGTATATAAATAAGCTGATATTTATTAATTTATTTATTTAAAAACAATGCTCTGAGGTAGCTACCTCGTAGAGCAGAAACAGAAAGAATATATATATATACAAATAGTATCATTTAAGTAAGCAAACATAACATATATAACATTTAAATGAGCAAACAGAAAGAATACATACATATAAGTAACATTTAAATGAGAAACAGAAAGAATACAGGTATATAACATATATAACATTTAAATGAGCTAACAGAAAGAATACATACATATAGTAACATTTAAATGAGAAACAGAAAGAATATAGATATAGAAACAGAAAGAATATAGGTATATAGTAAGATTTAAATGAGCAAGACTCTCCCAGCCCAGTGAGCAACCCAGAGTCAGCACAAGCAGGCGATTAGCAGGCGAATAGACCAGTGACACATTACTCCAACCCAGCTCCCCCTAGAAGATGCACCCTGAGTGAGCGATGAAAAGATGATGTTGAAAGCGATGTTCGGATATTTAATGGCAATGTATTCCACAACCGAGCCGAGCTGACGACAAAGGATCTAGTGGCGATCTAAGTACGATGATTTGATTGATATGGCCACATGACT
The DNA here is from genome assembly GCA_024734495.1 of Forficula auricularia. Lineage (NCBI taxonomy): Eukaryota > Metazoa > Arthropoda > Insecta > Dermaptera > Forficulidae > Forficula > Forficula auricularia. The sequence continues at coordinate 24,609,017 of JALMQS010000099.1, forward strand.
TTACCATATACCTGTCCTTTCTTTTATATTTATTTTATAAAATAATTTATAATTATTTACGAAAGATCATTATTGAATTCAGCATTACTTTAATTATACAAACTTTACAAAATCCATCGGTGATATCGGTACGAAAAAAATAAACACATATTTAATTGATTTAGTTTTTATTAATATTATTTATAAACTAGAAAAGTTCTTGCAACTCATAGTTAAATGTTTAAATTTTATGAGTAAGAGCAAGTTCGAAATATAAATAAATTTCCCTTGATTACTTTATCAAACTACACCCTCTCTTGTTAATTATAAGCCCGCATCACTTGTGTGCAAACTTCCACCAACCGGGGTACTAAAATAAATATATTATTTATATTTAAATATATATCTACTATACATACCATCGCTCTTTAAAATTTAATGATCAACTTTTTCTGAATGTTTTTTCCTTTGAAATTAGAATTTCAATCTAGTCAATATGGAAATTTATTCTTTAATTTATTATACTTTTTGCCGATTTATAGGGCGTATTTCAACAGTCAAATTGCTTTGTTTACTTTTTTTTTAATCCAATAGAATGCAAGAAGGGGCGCACCAGTAAAGAAGCAGCCCTATGGATCTCGAGAGACCCTTGCATTACCGAAGAGAATGGAAAGATGATTAAGTGAGAGGGTGGAGACGTAGGTGTTTATGCACTCGGGTTTTGAAGGTTTGAAGGTTATAAGTGCTGGGAAATATGGAGGCATGCTTTGGGGGGAACTATTGATTTTATCTCATCAGAGCACCTGACGTGGTAGTATCTATAGAAAAGGGAATGGGCAGAGACATTTCTTCGATGAGCTAGCGAGTCGAGGGATTCGGTCAGGGTAGAATCGTCAATTAGCCTGACGGCTCGTTTCTGAATTGCATCCAGGGTAGCAAGAGAATATTTAGAGGCTCCTCTCCATAGATGAGAGCCGGATTTGGGCCTTGTAGATGGTGAGAAGATGTGGGGGCTTGTAAAATCGCTTGGACCTGAATAAGTAGCCAATCTTCCTTGCTGCAGAGAAGATGTGTTCATTCCAAGACAGGTCAGATGCGACAGAGACGCCCAACATAGATAGGCTGTCACACATTTTCAGGGTATTCGAATCGAAGTGAATATCAGGGAAATTTTTATTTTCGCGCCTAGAAATTAGACAACATTGAGTCTTGTTTGCATTAAAGTTAACTAAATTTTGAGAGCCCCATTATTCAGTTTGTATAGGTCGAGAGTGATTGAGGAGGCAATATTGATTCGATTATTCGGGAGTGAGGGCTTGCCGTGCAGAGTGCTATCGTCGGCGTAACAATGAGTGGGGTTTGACGTTTGATCGATAAGGTCTTTTATATAAATTAGGAAGAGTGTGGGGGAGATTACAGATCCTTGGGGAACACCAGCGTTTGTGGAGAACGATTCAGATGATATTCCATCTACTACAACTTTGATACTACGGTTTGTCAGAAAGCTTTCTATCCATTTGTGAAGTGTTGGTGTGAATCCACTTTTTACTTTATCCATGTGAAGCAGATAAAGTATCGTAATTGGTCTCGACTCAAGAGGGACTTCAAAGGGTCCTTGGTTAAGACTACAAAATTACATTTTAAATTTTACAGTAAGATAGTACTTTTTTGAATTCTTTAAAATTTGTTTATTTGGTTGTTTTATTTGATTAATAATAAAGGAATATACATATTAATATTTCAAATGACTACGGATTAAGTCTAGCAACGATCCGTCGCAGTTTATTTTTTATTTATTTTTTTTTAAGTAAACTTCAGCTTTCTTGATTTTTTTTTTTTTTTTTTGAAAATTTCATTTTTAAGTTTTTTTTTTTTTTTTCTTAATAAACCCTTTGATAATTTTAAGTCCCATTTCTACTTAAATAAAATCAACTCTTAAGCTCAAAAAAACTATTTGATATTCTTATTTCATTTTAAGCTATAGTGTAGACAAAATTTGAAAATTTAAACTAACTCAGTACCTCACGATATTTTGACAAAATAAATAGTACTTATATGCCTACATGTTAAAATATGTTTTTTTGATGTTCTCTATATAGGTATTTCTCGAAGGCCAACACAACGTACTTTTTAATTTTTAATTAGTAAATTCTTTATTTAAATTTGTTTTTCAATTTTTTAATTTTAACATCAAATCATTTATCTAATCTAAGATTTTATTTAACATATGATTAGTATTTAAGCCATTGCTATCTTTCCAATGTAAGATATCTGAAATTGCTGCCTATATTATCTCATCTTTATATTCTTAGAGGTGTTCTTATCTCCATATTCAGTTTACCAGCTGACGTTACGATATTAATAAAGACCGGCCGAGATAAGACTCCTTGACGTGATTTTCTTGACAATCTTAGGACTATATAGAACAGCATTATCAACTTTTAATTCGGATTTCTCTATTTTCTCCCAGTAACAAGGCAAACTTTTGTAAATACTAACTTCTGACGTTTCGCCTTTTATTAGGATATCAATAATTCTTATATTTTTCAAATCAAACATACATTTTAATTAAACTATTGATTATTACGATTTTCAGATTTTAATTTTACATAGACACCCTATTGTGCCCGTATAAGGCGCAATGAATTGGAGTTTTAGGGTTTCAGGATCGCATTGGTGTCAATAGAATGTCTGCTCCTAAATTTAATAAGATACTTAATTATCATTTACAATAATTACTGCTTGAAATGGCAATTAATATGTATAAACTTCCAAAATGAGGTATTTGAAGCCCAAGAGATTTTACTTCGAGATCTTCACATTTTCTCTCTTGGACTTCAAATGCCTCATTTTGGAAGTTTAACATTTTAATTTCCAAGCTATAGTATTGATTTCCCTCGAAATCAAATGATGTATTAACATTTTAATTGAATGGTTATTTTGAGCAGAGTCGAATTATTGGAGGGGTCAAATATATAAAAATATATTTTTTATCATAGGTGTAAGGTATCCCTAAAAAGATCTCTTTAACATTATTTGTTTTTTTCTTAATTTAATTCATTGTGAGAAACCCAAAGTGTTCATTTTTAGGTTATTTTTATACCCGAAAGGACTTAACATAGAATTTTGAAAAATTCTCACAAATTCATCCTTTCATTATAAACGACAGATTTCTAAACTTTACGACTGTGCTTTGTTTATCCTAAATTTCTAACTCCCACAATTTCGACAATTGGCTTTTTTTAGTTTTGATTAAAAGTTTTCTAATAAGCTTAAAACAGACTTGGCCTGTTACTAAAAGAGAGAAAAAAATCAGATCCGTATGTGGCCTCTACTTTAAGATTAATAAACGTCCTGGGAATCCCCCACAACTTAAGTCAATTTTATTTTCTCTCTTTATTTGTTTTTTCTTCATGTGCCATGCTAGTTTCCGAGCGTTGGCAATTACTCTATTCTCTCTAGAGTAAAGACTCCAGAAATTAACTTAGGTGATTTTCCGTTACTTTCAGGTGCCAGGATTGAAATTGCTAACATGATCGGATTTCGAACACAAGGTGATGTGTTGTTTATTTGTTTTCTATAAAGTAAATATACAAAACAAAAATGAAATTTTACAAAAATAAATATACAACTAACACCAATAAGATATGATAAAGCACTCGATGGGGGGAGGGTATAATTTAAATCAACATAGGTAGAGAAAACATGGGACTAGAAGTCCACAAATCCCGGGGGGTGATAAACAATTTTGTTAAGATTTATTAAGTTTTAAAAATTTAACTCCTTGCTATGATTTTCAAATCCACTGAAAAGAAGATTTAGCTTATGAATTATATATACCTACCTATACCAAGAGAGATTGTCGTGTGCTAATTTCGATATTTTATGAATAATATGTTTATTACATGGCAGAAGAGTTGTATTAACTCTCATGGGAGTTGAATACTAATGCCAAAAATCCATAACAGTTCTAATTTAACAGACGTCAATCTCTTTATAAATTTTAAGACGGCTTCTAAATTGATATATCTAGATTAACCGGAGTATTAATTTAAATTTTTAATCTTAGATTACACTGATCGACAAAAATTAAATAAAAATTTCTCCCCGTAAATCTAACAATGGATTCCAGTAAAGTTTTATATGCTGATTATCATGCAAGTTTTCGATTTTTTACAACACGTCAGAGTTTTGAGATATTGTATGTAATAATAACGAAAAAGGCCATTTTGACCAATTTTCGAGTCCCATTAAATATTAAACAGCAAAATATGAAATCAAAATATTTTGTCGGCGTAAAGAAAACAGCTTTCTCTTTGATTTTCAAATTACCACTTGTTTTTACAACTCGAGTTATAACTAAAAAATATAAGATCTTTTGTTTTTATCTATGCTTATTATCCTTTATAATCACGTAGTTTTAGTTTTTTAATTATAAATCGAGTTCCAATTGAGCTAAAAACAAGTGGTAATTTGAAAATCAAGGAGGAAGATGTTTTCTATAAGGTTAACAAAATATTTTGATTTCAAATGTTGCTGTTTAATATTTAATGGGACTTGAAAATAGGTCAAAATGTGCTTTTTCGTCATTTTGACCGATAATATCTCAAAACTCTAACGTGTTGTAAAAAATCGGAAAATTGCATTATAATCAGCGTATAAAACTCTACTGGAATCCATTGTCAGGTTTACAGGGTAAATTTTTGTTTAGTAGTGTTATTATGCTTCCAATATATTATGAACAAGTTTTAAAACTAATAAAGTTTATAAATGAACAAACAATTGGTATATACATAATTATGTATGTGATTTGAATGTATATTATTTGAGATTTTCGGTTACATTTCCAAATGTTCTTTAATGGTTCCCCATCAAGGTCTATATAAATGAACTCATTAATTTTACCCCTTTAATGTCTTTACTTTTCTCAATTAATTTTTATTTGATTGGCATCATGTTTGGGGTAGGATCAATTTTCAAATTTACTCATTCAAATTACGGATAGATAATAACAATAATGACTGTTTTGAATCATCTCCCATCTCAATTAATAATTTAAAAAATAAATAAATATCGAAAGATCTAAATGTGAATCATTAAATCTGAACTGAAAATACAAATTGAAATCAATATTAATTTGAATAAATAATTGGGGTCGTTTATTTATTTGTTCATTCATGTATATTATTTTTTGTTGGAGATAATGTGAAAAACAGAGTGGGCGATATATTAAGAGAGGAATTTAAGAGAGACAGAGATAAAGAAATAAAGGAATGCAATAAGAATCTTTGTTGTACTAGATAACAAAAAAGAACAAATCTTTTATAGGTACTTAGAATGTTTAATTTCCTGAATAATATTGCAAAGAAGGAATTTCAAAGATTATCACCTTAAACAAAATGTTTTAAATTGTGTATATTTTCGAACATTTTGGAATTTGAATGAAAATAATATTAAATAAGAATAGTTTCTTAAAAAACGATTTTATCAAACTTAATATCCTTAGGTCTTGAGAACATTAACAGGTAGGTGTGTTTTTTAGTCCACCTTTGGTGAACTTACCCTTTCAGAATATAGACAATTAATTAAAATTACGTGAAATTATTGATAAATGAATCTAGAGCCACCACCCTTCTCCACAAGTTTGAAAACTATCCATCATATACAGTAGGGCTGTTCAAACCGTGGCCCGCGGGCCGCATGCGGCCCAGCACTGCAATGAGTGTGTCCCAACATAAAATCATAAACTTCCTTAAAACATTGAGATTTATATGTAGAGATATATTTATTCCCTTTTTCGAAATATGAATGTACATTTGTACAATACGTCAATACTTTAAGCTTTTTCCAACAATAATATTCACTTAAATCAAAATTACAAGCTCAACTATATAAGATAAAAAAAATAATGAAGTTTCGAATATTTAAAAATTCTTCTTCTCATATTGTGATTATCTAAAATATTTATTATTTCAGTAATTTATATGCTACGACACTAACCAAGTCTATACTTATATCATTCTAGAACAAGGAGACAAGGAATTGGGGTTTTCTAGAACAATCACAATTAATTGATAATTTCTCTCCTGGGCTAAAACTTGTCAGGACTTGTCTTTTAGATCTTTGCATGTTCTTAAATGTCAATAGATAATGGATAGTAAGGGATTATTATATCCGTGACCCTTTTAAAAAAATGATCATTCTTCATATCCTTCTTTAATCCCATTCGAGGGCTGCCCAGCCGTGCCCCAATATAAAGTCATATAATTCTTTAAAACATTGAGATTTATATGTTAACACACAACAATTTTTTTCTCTAAAATAAGAAATCTGAAAATCTACTGTGAAGTTTTCGAAAACTAAAAGTGCTAATTTTAAATTTTGAATCTGTAACTAGATTTCAAGATTTCCAAAAAATAATCATCATTTGATCTATTTTCGACTCCATTTTCAATAGAAATAAATTTTCTACTTGCAAACTGTCTGATTGAATATTCTTGAACAACAATTAGATACTGATTTGAAAGAAAAATTGAATATTGTCTCTTTATTATAATTTTATATCAATTATCTAGTCAGGAAAAAATATAAACAATAAATACTAATAGATTATATCACTTTTTGTAAGTATGTAGGTTTGTAAGATTGTATTTACATATACGAGAAGCTATTTCAAGTAAAAAATTTACGAAAAGTAAAATTAGAACCTCACTATGAGCTACAAAAATAATAAAGTTCTTATTTCAACATTATTCACTATCTTTTTTGAATAACAAATATCAATAGAATTTTAATATTTATCCGCGGTCCGAAGCAATTTTTTTTTCTTCAAATATGTGGCCCGTGTAAGCCAAAAGGTTCAACGCCTCTGATATACAGGATGTCCTAAATAAATGTTAACCCCAAATAACTTTCCAGGATAAGGAGATGCGAATAGCCTCCAAGTACCATAGCCACTACCCTAGAAGCAAATAATTAAACTAATAGAAGATTCATCTTTATCTATCTCAATTGATTCTCTGGCCCATATTAGATACTATAAATACCACTATGGTATCTGTTCTGACCACTTTCTCACCTCAAATCTCATTTGTAGGAAGCAAGCGATTTTTAAATTTTCAACAATCCTCGGTGTTTAAATCAAACGAACTTATTCGTTTATCACTATGACTTCTAGAGTCTGGAACTCTGATTCTATCTCAGTCTTTCTCGTTACCTACCACTTTCAAACATTCAAGACCCGTATTCAAATATATTACACTTTGTTTAAAAGATGTTGATCTTTGTATAGGTAAATATTTTTTATGGTCCATTTTAGTGACCAACACCTTTGTGGTAGTTATCAATAGCTCTTTTCAAATTTGCTAATCATTCTTGCTTGCAAAACATTAAGTGATCTCACTGCCAATAATTGGATCTATTGTAGATAAAAATTCGCTATCTTCTAGTTTAAAAAACACTTATGATGTGAACCAGAAAGATAGCAAACCGACCTCAAGATGAACCATAAATACATTTGTAATGATACAAACGGCAACCCCCTATTTAATCGGCAACTTAGTTGCCACCTTTCTTTATTTTCATTTTTAGATGTAATTTAATTCTCAACGGTTGGCGTTCTGGAGACTCGCTCTGAGTGAGGCTGATCTCAGGCCCGGGAGCGGCTAAGCTGGCTGGCGACGAATGCGAACCACTCTTGAGCAGATGATTGACCAACTTGCACGTTCCCTCTCTCGGATGATATTTCTTTCATTATTGGCGACGCACTTCACCAACCCTTGCGCTTATCGTGGAGATTCCATATTTTTTTATTTATATTCTTGTATAAAGGCTTTCAATTAACGGACAAGCATCACCCTTGCCATTAAGTATCTTATTTTATTTATATCTAAATAAATATATTCATTTGAATATATTTTTCTTTGTTCCAATTTTACTAATTAAAAACCATTACTTACTTGACTGGCAAGTTCGATTCTTGTACCTCATTATTATATTTTTTATTATTTATTTTTTTCTATAAATAAATAGTTTTTTTACCTATTTATTATTTTTATTTTTCCAGAGTGCTTACCCATTACACATACGACCTTTTCCTTAAATAGTGCCTCTCCTAAATTGAGATTTGCCCCTTAAATCGTTATACATTTTATACAAAAGATAAATTATTTCTACTCAATTAAGTACTACATCCAGATCGATGGCTTCAGGACCTTTAAAAACTACTAAAACCAATAATAATAAAAATAGTGAAAGCTTGATATTTGGTAGCTTGTAGATTTTAGTGTACAATTTCATACTTAAAATTCTCATTTACCTTAGAGATTTTAAAAATTTTCTTCAATTTCTGATAAAACCAATTCTAAGGTCTTCGACATTTTTAATGAATAGAAATATTTTATGGTTATTTCTATAATCAGTTTAAGGTATTTTGTTAAATATTCTTATAGCGTATGTTTGGCTAGAGAGACACTTGTCAGGTCGTTTGACAACTCACATAACCAGAATGTTATATTTATATTCCTGGTCAGAAATTATGAAACTGCTGCCTCCACTAATTCAACTTAATCGCCAAATTAATTAATCTGTGACTGTTTATTTTGTTTATAAATAAATGAAATAACGAAACGTAAAATTTTAAATAAAAAATTAATCTTTAATTTATTTGAAAAGTTTACAAACAAAACTACAATCACAAATCTGGATTTTCTTCAATATAAATAAACTATAAATAAAAAATATTGTAGCCAATTAATTTAAAAATCCCAAAACAATTGTCACAGGACGCAATTCTCTATACCTCTAATATTTAGTTTTGGGTGGAGTTTTTAAGCGTTATGAGCCATTTCAGAAACCGCAAGAACTACCCAGATAGCAAACTTGCTCTAGAAGATGTCTTATTCAGCTCTTATTGTATTTAAGATGTCTAGAAGATCTCCCAGTGTCTAGAAAATATGTTCTAGAGCAAGTTTGCTAACAGGGCAGTAAATGTTGTTGATCAGAGCTTAGATTTTCAGTTTCTAAACTCATCTAAGAAACTGTACATGCGTTGATTATTTCAAACTAGTTTCAAAGGGTGTAAAAACAAACTATTATTTTATCCTTTTTTTATTCTCACAATATGTTTTAGTTTTTACAAGCTTTATATTAGCTTCACGTATGTATGGTATGTATGTATTTATCTATCTATCAATGTGAATTTCGTTCTGTTAAATTCCGCAAACATTTCTCTAAAAAAATAATTGTTTACCTACTCAATTTAAAGGAAATTATATAAAAATAATACAAAATAAATGTGTGTGCCCGATGCCAATAAATAATATAAAAAAAAAAAAAATACAATATAAATACATTTCATTCTGTTAAATTCCGCAAACTTTTCCCTATAAAAATAATTTAGAGTAAAAAGTAAAAAAATAAATTATATTTTTAAAAAACTAAAAAACACGGTTCTAAAAAGTATAAAATAATGTAATACGTATGAAAAAGCGTAGGGCACTTTGTCGAAATTACGCTTTTTCATACGTATCACATTATTTTGTACTTTTTAGAAGCGTGTTTTTTAGTTTTTTTTTTAAATATAATTTTTTATAGAATAGAGAAACTCGTTTCACTCAAAACGACTAAGCTGCGAACAAAGACGCACTGAATTTAAATATAATTCTTGTTCTGTTCTCGCTTGTTTCAACAGTCCATATTCTATATACCTCATCCTTATAATGTATGTAGACAGTATTTTTAAGTAGAAAATCCACCTCTTACATTTTTAATGTAGTTAAGAAGAATGTGGGGTTATGTTTAAAAATGGTTTGATGTGCAGATATGCTAAATTATTCTCACTTTCCATTTATAGACGAAGCTGTTAATTCTATATTACATCTCTTATATATTTATTTATAAATTTCAAAGTGAGAGAGATGCATGTTGGAATATTAAATATTCTAGCCAATTTAAACTTCTCTTTTTTAAAATTTCCAAGCGCACTTTTGCTTCCTCATTTTTTTTGGCATATTTAAATAATTCTTTTGAAGATATGGTTGATCTCTTTTTTTATATAAAAAAGTTTTTATTTCTATTAAAACTTTCACGCTTGTCTTTATATTATTATAAATGATTTATTTAGAGCTTGGGGCGGCAACATATTAGATTTCGAGAACCACTAAATTCGCAATTTAAAATTTCGTGGACCACTATCATAAATTTTAAAGATACAAATTATTTACGAGCATTGAGTTTATTATATTTATTATATATTATATTATACGTTATATTTATTTAGATATTAATAATTATATTTGTATTTATTTGACGGTAACACAAAAAGAACAATAAATAATAGTAATATATATATATCAAAAATTAGTGCCACATTTACAGCTGTTGGTTTAAAATTATTATTTTACTAATACTTTCAAACAAATCAATTCCCATTAAAATATTCTTGTTTACATATTCTATTTTACATATATAATACAGCTTAAATAAAATTTTTAATTGAAAACATTTTGTTTTGTCAAAAGTAGCAGGGTTATTGATTCATAAAGAGAAATCAACGAGGTTGTTCTCTGCTGTGTATGCTTATTTGCATCAAGCAGAGGACAACTTCTTTGATTTTTATTTACAAAATTTATGATTAACTTTACAATTCTATTGAATGAGCTCACCGAATTTAAATAATATTTTAATTTCTTTCTGGACTATTAAAATTACGCCACGAACCACCGGTTGCCGACCGCTGATTTAGAGAACATGGCACATATTTAATAATGAATTAAATTTTTTTCTAAATATTTAAAAAACGTAAATCACACATATAAAGTCGATTTTGCTCAGAAAAATAAAATCATTTGAATTATTTAACATCTTATGAAGAAAAACACATATTTTCTAAATCACTATAATATATTAATTTATACATGAAAAAAGTTTCAATTCGGTTTTATTTATTGTGTTAAACACACCTAAAATCTAATTTAGTATTGTAATTTATAGCATGATCACATTTTGTACCAACATCGCATCTCCTTCATAAACTTTTTCTTAAAATAAAAATATATTTCTAGTCTATAAATTAGTTTTGTATAGAGACTGATTGATGAGCTTTTTCGTTATATATCCTAGTACTTTATACACTAAATTATGAGTCTAAAAGATAGCAATAAATTCACACATCGCTATGCCATCTCCTTTCTATTATATATACAAAAATAAATTTTAAAATTAATATAGATTCTTGCATTAATTTTTTTTTTTTTATTTATTCTTTGTTCCAAACTAATCCTCAAAAAAGCCTAATTATTATTTTTTAATTACTTTATCTCATATTTTATTGTTTTATGTATAAAAGTTGTGGTCAATAGCCCCATAATTTATATGTTATAAACTTTCAGTGATTTGGCAAATATTTTAGAAGAAAACACTTTAAGTTAGAAAGATGAAACTTAGCGATGAAAATTAGCTTATGAATACAAACCCAGGCCATTCTCATCTTATTAGCAACAAACTTTCAATAAAGACCTATTTAACTTAAAGGAGACAATAAAAGAGTGTGTCTTTTGATGGAAAAATAATTTTTTTAACTTATTTATAACGAGACCTTCACACATCAATTACTGTGAATCAATTGGAATTGACTGAAGAAGTGGGCAAAGGCCTCGAAACTATAATCTCGTTATAAATAAATTAATTTTTTATTGCTTCCCTTAACTTATAAAAATTCTGCAAATCTCGGCAAAAAGAAACTTTAATTTATCTATTTAACTATTCAAATTTTTCGATTTTTTGTATTTTTAACACGGAAAATTCAAAATTAGAAAGTCCAAAATCTAAGCAATTCTTCATTTTAAAAATACCAACACTTTGGATGTAGACAGTGGCGTAGCCAGAAAATTTTCATGGGGGTGGGGTCAATCCACAAAGCAAAATATTTAGTGGGAATTTTTTTATTAAATCAAATATATATAATTCTTGATTAAACATATGAAATATATTTAGTTTACGTTTAGTTTGCCATAAGAAACGGTTTGTCGTTGCCGTTACTGATCCATTGAGCCCTGCCCTTGGGGTTAGAGGTTTCTGAACCCCTTCCCCCCGTGGCTACGCCCCTGCCCGTAGATCTAACTTCTACGACTTTGATTTTTGTGTTTGTGTGTTGGAATACAGACAGACACACATTTAAATAGACAGTAAAAACTATGCTTGAAAAAGATTTTTCACGTTTCACACATTTCAAAACAAAAAGTAACAAAAACAAATAAAATATTGCCTGGCCTGTGTAAATTTTGGTTTGAGTATAGGTAATTCTTTACTAAATTATTTGACGACATACTACTTACTCCAGGGATTTTGCGACTCTGCTCACGAACAATTCAACTCCCCTGCTAATAATATAATTTTTTTATTGCCCTTTCAACATTTATTAATATTCAAACGTATCCCTATGTATGATACGCCAAAGCCGATCATGCATAAATTTTAATTTGATATAGATAACATAGATTAATATTCATTAAAAGGTATTATTAGGATTATATTATACTGTATATTTGTAGAGTGATTTAATTATTATAATCAATTATGCTGTTGCTATAAGCCTTATTTAAATAATAAAATATTTAGAGTAGGCAGATGTGTTACAATTGTAATATTCAAACAAACCTTTGATATGCAGTAGTAATATTTTTATAATTAAATATATTGTTAAAGGGGTGATGTATTGGATTTGTTAATGAAACAACATATTAATAATTTCTGGTTGCCAAAAGCTTCGACTAATTATTTCATCACATTCAGAGGATTAAAACTGACCTTATAAAATTTGTTTTTCTTAAAATTTTTACCTTGCACTCTAATCAAAATATCAATGTGTCTCATAATTACTCTATCCTCCTTTCAAATCTACTTCACAAAAGTTAAAATTCAAAATTAGGAGAAAAGGTGATATTTTTTGAAGTTTCTTAAAGTTGATTTTTTTTTTAATAGGTTGGAGTTGGTGGTGTTTCACTATAAAGGGGGGGGGGGGGGAGGAGAATAAAATAATTAATTTTTTTTTTAATTTTCAATATATTTCTGGTTGTTAGCCCATCATCAGGAGTAGGAACATCAAATAAAATATAATGATAATTAGATGTGACAAATCAGAGGAAAAAAGGAACAATTAAACACCGTGTTAAAACATGCGACCAATTGCAAAGTTTTGAATCAGTCGAAGGTGTACAGTTGGTCTGTTTGAATCCATTGCTACTCTAAACAATCAATGGTGTTGTATAAATAAATGTGTTTATGTCGTTATATATATGTATTCTAATTAGCAAGAAAATAATTGAATGACGAAGTGTTTTAAAAATTTGAACAAGAGCCTGATGAAGCCACAATAAATTGGCGAATCGTTGCAATTGGTCGCATGTTTTAACACGGTGTTTAATTGTTCCTTTTTTCCTCTGATTTGTCAAATCTAATACTGTTAATGGAACTGAATAATAATAATGATATATTGAGAATTTTTAAAATAATTTAATTATTTTATTCTTTCTTATATTGTGAAACACCACCAACTCCAACCTATAAAAATTTTAAAAATGTTTCACTATAAACATACACCGAGTTCCCTGTTTTATCTCTTAAAGTCGGTTGCAAATTTTTCTAACTTTAAATTTTATATTATGAAGGCTTTGAACAAGAAAACTGAAATTTAACATAAACGTGCAGCTTAATAATAAAACCTAGTCTATCGAATTTTAGCTCTTTCTCAACTGTTTAAGACTGGGATTCTTATAATATTTTGGTAGCAAAACACTTAAAACGTTTTCCCAATATTGCCGAACCATTTATATTTTTTGAACGATTGCTTCTCCAAAAGAATGAGATATTAATAGGACTCATTTTGTTTGGTACTGCAGATTTTATTCTTTGGAACAATATGTTATACTGAAACGAACTCTTTATTAAAATAATTATACTATATAATTAAGTAATGGAGAGGGATTCAGCCAATGGGTAGCCTCTGCTGAATAAAAAACTCCCAATTATGGAAAACGTTTCCGCTTTAATTCAATAATGCCATCATCAGTTCCTAAGAGAGTAATACCGATACATTTAATTTTATAAATAAATTGTAGGCAGGCAGGGCTGTTATGGATTTTATCATAATATACAAAATTATATGAAATATAAAATGGTACATAAATCTTGGTGTGCTCTCACTAGATATGCGCAACGTCTCAAGTACAAAAGCAGAGGCTACCCATTGGCTGAATCCCTTTCCATTACTTAATTATATACATATACAGCCATCAAAATTGTATCATAATTATACTATATTTGAGTAAAGATTTTCTTAACACGCCAGTTTTGTACATTTATAACTAAAGTTTCGAGTAAAATTACTATCAAGAATATAAGAGATTAAACAAATACCCACATAAGGGTGTCTTCTTTTAAAGAAATATGTTTTTAAATTGTTGCCAAAATAGGAGAAAGGGTGTTCTATAAAAAATTAAATTTATAAAATCTCAAAATCTAGAAAACTCGTAAAATATATATATAAGATAAATTATTTAATAAAGATGTTTCTCCTTGCACCAACACCACAATTAATTATAAGATAAATTAATCATTTTAATTGGATTTATTTGAAAATAACACGAAAAAAGTAATAAGTAATATTTTATATTAAAAATTAGTGCTATTGGATGTTGATGAAAGCAGTCCACGGTGGTTGTAAAAAAAATAAG